>PVJX010002686.1:0-122628 GCA_004027295.1 Dolichotis patagonum
AGTCAGACAGGAGGGAGTTTTTGTGTCTATGAGTGTGTGTTTCAATGAATGTTCATGCAATTACAAAGATATAAATTTCATTCTTTATGGTTGAGGAACATCTCATGTGTATAAACAAACTATTTGTTTGTCCTACATGAATTGTGAGATTTTTTCATAGTTTGTCAGTTTTGTTTACTATGAAGAATTTTATAGGAATCTCAGCTTGCAAAAGCCTATGTAAACTCACAATTTGAAAGCTCTTGGTTAATTACCCAATGATAAAATCATACAAGGAACTTATTGTGATTATTAGAAAAATTACTAAACTAGTAGATGAACTAGGACATCTCTCACTTTCACAACCATTTTTATGGACTCTAATATTTCCACATGCACAATAGTGTGTGCATTGCCTATAATTTGCATCCTAACCACAGATAGTGGCATAAAATGCAAAAAACTGAAAATATTTTATTAAACATTGAATTTAGATAAAACTTCTCGGTTTTAGGAACCTCAAGAGAATTTTCTAGAAAGGTCAAATCCATAAAGGCAAAAAAGGATCAGTATTTCCCTGATGGTGTCAGGGAGTGGGCTGTGCCAAAATGGACAGGGACAGATGTACATAGCTTCTGTCCCTTTGGCATCAAGGAAAGTGATTTGTAAGGATTTTGCATAGATTGTTGCAGTTTTTAAAAGCATATGCTCACAAATAGTGACCTTCTGACTTTTGATTGTGTACATTGTTGATACATGAACTAGTCTAATAATTTTGCAAAAGATTAACAGATTTGTAGTTGTAAAATTGTATTAGCCTAACATCCATGTAGAACACGTAATGAAAAACACAAAGGGGCATTATTACTCCACTTACATAGAGGGAAGTGGGTCACAGGAGGATAAGGAGTGAGGAGGACCCGTGGTCTCAGCAGCTATTGTCCCCTGAGGTCTTTGTGCAGCTGCCCATTTGCTGAGATCTGGAAGGGTGGGTTCCTGGGCAACATGATCCCCCTGAGTGCTCCTCGGCTCCCTCTGAAGGGACTGCACACCCCTGGGATATGAGGAGCAGTGTCTAGGGTTCCTGATCCCTGCAGAGGTGAGGGTTATGGCTGGGCTCACACTGACCACCCCTCACTGTGGATCCAGCTTCCATCCAGACTGTTACCAGGTCCCCTGAGCTTGACCGGGACCTGGGCCAGATGAACACAGCAGAATCATTTTGACCCACTATAATGTGAGTTCTGCACAGTTATATGTTCTTTCCAAACAGCAACAACTATGCTGAGACTTTGTGGTGAGGGTGGACATGTGATTTTGAAGGATCAGGGATAAATATTACATGGAGAGGCCCCAGATCTTGACAGGAACCTACATTTCATCTCACTTTATTTATGTTTCAATTTTATGGGTTTATATTTGCAGCTGATGCACTCTACAGTCACCCTTGGGTGTGATTAGGTGCAGACAGGACAGCTAGGCTCCTTATCTTAAATTCCATTTAACCCCTCACCTCCAAATATCTCCTCCAATTTCCTTATTCCATGTTTCATTAGACGTGCAAGTGTCCAGTGTACAGGTGTCCACCATGTTCCATGTGGATGTTAAGCTTACTGAGCTCGTGTTATGCCATGTAATGTATAAAGTACTTGAGGTTATTTGGTTCTGCTAAATAAGAAAAAATTATTCTACTTATTTTCCTTTCCCCTCCACTTCCCCACTCTACTTTATTCCTTTGGACCACTTCTCTACTGCACGAGAGCCATCTCCTTGTCCTCTTCTACTCAGCCTTTATTATTTTATTTCTTTGCACAGTATTATAAATGTTCTCTGGGGAAGAGACTGAACTATGTGTCTCATGTGCCCCTGCTGGTCCTAAGCACCCCGGCAGGGAAGTTTGTGTCTGGGCTCACACTAATGTCCTGTCAGAGTGTGTCTCTTGCATGGAAACTTAAGGCTGTGTCCCCGGATCTCAAGCTTCTCTTTTGCAGATACAATGTGTTCTTGGAAATCTCTTTGGAGATGGTGAATCAACCCTTCACACATTCGGGGTACAATGTGCTACCACCACATGACACACACTGTAGCCCCTTCCCTGGAGCTGCTAGACCAAGATAATCCAGTCATCACTGAATGTGAATTCAGAGGCCACGCAGGAGAGTCTCACGGACCCCACAAGTTGCACTAAGCCTCCACTGGACTCCACCAGCTGTTCCTCACACTGGACTCCTGTGAACACAGAGACATCCTGCTCAGGAAACTGTTACACAGGTGAGCTGTTTGTCCCAATCATGTCCACTCACACATTCAGTATTGGTTGTTCTCCATGAATTACCTATTAAAACACCAAGATGGAAAAGCCAGCTCATTGTAAACTCCATGGCACCATCTGTGTTCAATCCTGTCCCTACAGCAGGTACACTGTCATCCACGGCTGGGCTCCTCTGCAGAGCTGCAGGATCCAGGCTGCGCTGGGCCCCCTGTACAGAGACTCCTGTACTGTGGAAGCCTCAGAGAGGGAAAGTGCAGTGCACGTGAGAATGTTCCAAGAGATATTTTGCAATATTTGTAATACTAATGAGGATATGATTCCTCACTATAGGTTTGTGTTTCTGAAAAACACTTACTAGTTTTCTCACAATTATATAGGTATGTGATTAGAAGTTTTGGTCATTTTCTGGGTTTTGCAGATATACACACAGAGCAAGGAGCACAACAGACCTGTGAGATGTGAGCTCACATGTGATAAGAGCATCTTATAGATTTGGGCCTAGAAATCTTCCCGTGGTGCTGAGCTGGCCCTTAAAACCTTCGAGACAGAGAGGTCATGCTCAGTGATGTTGCCAAATTGCTCCATCAAATGAGAGAACATGAGGTGATTTTTTTGCCTTTCAACTTCTCATAACAGTTAGACTGCCATGATTACATCATACGTGTGTTCCAGAGTATGCTGTATCATGACTTGTGATATATCTCTGACTTCATTTTCCCATAATAATTATATATTGAATGCATATTAATTGTAATTATGAATTAATTAGATATATTTTAGCACACATGTAATTTGTTTAATATTGTTATATTCATTTTCATGGTCAAGAGAGGTCATGAATTGGTACCCATATGTTATCTTATACTTTTCTACAAATTGGCTTTTCTGTGTCTTCTTGTATGCTACATTTTTCTTAACTTAAGTGTTTAGCCCTGCATGAGACAATAATCCCCCAATAAAATAAATTATCTGGAAATAATTTATTTTCAGATAAAGATAAATAAATATATAATGTATTTGTGTGTGTGTGTGCGCATGTGTGTTCTAACACATCATCAACAAAACCCTTATATTCTTTGCAATTTGGAGCATGGAAACCTCATATGTAACCTCGAGCAGATGCATGATGGGGTGTGCTCCGTTTACATAATGCTAAGCCATAAAGGAAACCCCAGAGGCTGTCCAGAAGCTGGCTCCTCAACTTCCTTCTCTGCACCTGTTCCTTAGACACTTCCTGGTTCTCTTGGCTCCCCAGAGCCCTCTCTTTATTTATTGCTTTAATTTTTGCTCCCAGCATCCCCTTTCTGGCCTGAGGTGGTGTTAACTTGGTGAATCAGTGATGAGTTATCAGCTGGACTTCAGCTCTTATCATCCTGCTCCCTCTGTTCAGTCTTCTTCTCTCTGTGCAGATGGCTCCTGCCTCCAGAGACATCACCAGTAAGGGATTGAACACACAGGGCCCAGTGAGGAAGAGGGTCTACGAGGGTTTCAATAGGCCTGGTCTGGACCCCTGATGCATGTGCAGGAATACATATTGCTTTTATGGAAAATCTGTAGTCAATCTATGGATGATTGCTAGTTTGCATACCTGCTCCAACTATAAAAGTCATTTGTGCTGATTCTAGTTTTCAACACACACATTGCATCAGCTGTATTGCAGGATGTGCAATTTTCTCTGCTATAGCAAATACTCAGGATGAGACTTGGAGGTTGTGTTAAGCGCAAGCTGCATTTTTAAGCAAATGTAGTGCTGTTGGTTGATTTCCATGAGGATGTAAATCATGGGAAAGTGGTCTCATGGGTTATATCTTCTTCTCAGCCTCCTAGGCAAACTTCACAAGTATACTAACTTTTACTAATTAAACATTGACAGTTTTTGGCCTCATACACATTAATAAGGCCGTTAAGATAAATAGATGATATATCCACCAATGATAGTAGATCACAGATGAAATAGTTAAGATGTGGGTGGACAGAATGATAGAAAATAGTTAAATTTTGGATGATGCATGCATGAATGACAAATAATGACAAAACTGAAGAATAAAAAACAAGTATGTAGGCATACTACATATTTACATTGCTTCCATAAATTAAAGGCAAATACACAGAGTTGGTGGGTAAATAGAAATATGACACAATGTAGATAGATAGAATGATGATAGAGGGATACATAGACACATGGATCAATAGATGATAGATAGGTGGATAGATTATATAAAATACTTGCCCTGATTCCCTATGTAATATTTTATTTTTCCAAAATTTTGAAACTATTAATAAATGATTGCTTACATATCTGAGCATATTGAGATAAAGCCACTGTGACTTGCATCTTAGGGAATATTCTCCCCAGCTTTTTCCATGTCCTCAAATCCTGATGATCCCAAATCTCTGTCTCTCAATGATTTCAGAATAGGTAGGTGTCAGAGTCCAGGGATTGAGGAATGCACAGTGAGATCTGATGCCCAGGTTCCTATGTTGGCAGGCTCTGGCCTTCTTTCTAGTCTTGACTTTGCTCTGGGTACCTTGTCCTTCTATGGATCCTGCCAGGTCCTTCACTATTTCCAGGTCAATGGACAGATGAGGAAGAAGTGAACAACATTGTATAAAAACACATTGATACCAGCTGGCAGAGATGTCCAAATTTTACTGAGGGTAATGTAAATATACTAAAGTCACTTTTCAATACAAACAGACATGATATTTAAGACATTCTATAAGAGTTTCTTAGACTCATTACTACTGACTCTATGTCCTAATAAATACTGCTTGGGCAGTGCCCTATGACTGCAGGATGTGTGACAGTGTGATGGTCTCTACCAATGAGATGCTGAGGGAGGCTCCTCCACAGTGGAATCTACCACAGCTTGCCAAGGCATCGCCCTACATCACCAAAGGTGGGGAAATCAACAATAACAGATGAATACTCAGGTCAACACACAGTGGTGTCAAGCAGGCACCACAGAGTAAAAGTCTCTGCATGAACAGTATTGGAAAGTGCCCTTAAAGGTGAAATTCCCCACTGATGCATCTGACAGTGGAGGGCAGACTTCCAGTCAACAGAGAAATAAATATGAAATATTTCTTCACCTAAATGTATAGAGACTGTAATCACTTGTGATATGAACAAGGGCTTCATTGAAACTGTGTTGTGCAAATCAATTATGAAATGGGCGGGAAAACAAATAAAAGCCTGATTCCATGAAAACATACCACTGTATGATCAGCGACATAGAAGGTTCCTAGAATTTCTCTGCCTTCACTACTGAGAAAACCATCCAGACTGTCACCACAGGGCAGAGAAATTGGTTTGTTAGAGCACTGGGTGCAGCGCACCTCCTGCTGGCCCTGAGTTTCCCTGCAAAGAGGTTTATGTCTGGGCTCACATCAAAATATTGTATGCCTTGCACAGTAATAGGTGGTTGTGTCTTACGTAGTGACAGAATTCAGCTGCAGGGAGAACTAGTTCTTACCTGTGTCTCTGGAGATGGCTATGTGGCACTGGAGGGACGGGTTGTATTTAGTGCCAGCTCTGTAGCTTACCTCCTGAAGCCACGCAAGGCTCTTTCCTGGGGGCCGAGGGATCCAGCTCTAGTAGTAATTAGTAGTTATGACAGAGAATCCAGACACTGAGCAGGTGAAGGACAGGGTCTTCGAGAGCCTCACCAGGCCAGGCTGGGACTCCGGCAGCTGCACCTGGGACAGGATACCTAAGACAATAAAAGCTAAGCAATCATTCACCTGCTTTTGAAACGTTTTCAAGGGCCCATGTCTGATATTGACGACATTCACCATGGGGATCTGTTGTCAGGCACAGTAGAAGACCCAGCAGTCACTTTTTGTAGACTACACACCTGGCTTCCTGAGAGACCTCAGACCTGTCTGGGGATAGAGCTGTGAGCTCCCACAGCCAATGAGGGATTTCAATCTAAATTTGGAGCACATATTTGCATATAGGGTGCACACTTCCTCTATAAAGGGGACATTAAGGCCAGGCTATGTCTGGATCTTTTGTGCTACTGAATGGACCAGCTTATTCAGAATTCCAGCTGGTTCTGAGTCTGTGATAAGGGGAAATTAAGTTCAGGAATTGATTCTTCCTGACCCTTCTCCCTTCTTGTATCCCAGTCTGACTCTCTTCCCATTCACACGCTGGTGCCAGTTCATCATGAAAGAAGTGAGCAAAACTCTCAATATGTCTCCCGTAGCTCTCTGCTTTGGTTCCCATCCAGTTGCTTGAAAGCTCCCTTCACTGTCATTTCTGTTGTGAGGAGAGGTCCACCTGCCACCTGCTCTAAGACATTCTATGATCTAAGTTCCATCTGAGAAGATGCAGCACAAACTGTAAAAAATGATGTGAGTTCTGTGCTTCCCTAACAGAGAAGTTTGTAATCATCTGGAAAGAAAAAAGGCCATCTGGGTTAGGTTTCCTGTACCTACATGACCTTAGTGTCCACTGGATCGGCATTCCCTTTCTAGATTCAGCTTCTCCTCTTGTTCTCTGGAGGATATTCCTGAATTCACAACATTTACCTAATCAGAGTTTTCCCTTTTTGAACATTATGTATTATGACCATTATTCACTTGATAGAAACATGCTGGTATTAGAAGTGGCGGTGTTCACATGAGTCTTTGAAATTAGTGAATGAAATTTTGAAATTGATAACAATCGAGTATTTACCATGAATAATTTTCTGAAAGCTGTTATGGTCAGAATTTTCAAGGAGAAGAATTCAATACAAGGCACATTATAGTACTTTTTCTCATAATCACCAAGAGGAAATTGTACTGCAAATCTGTTCATGTGCTAACACCCAAAGGATCCACCTAAGTATCTGGACCCATGGAAATGTCCAGCATGAGCCCAGATGAACACCTAGAGCTCATGCCATACCTCATCCAAGTCTGGTTCAAAGATCTGCACGGGGAAGGCCCAAAGGTCAGCGGTTGGAGCTAGAAAGTCTGTGGCAGTGAGGAGAAGGATCTGTGCCAGCAGGCTGAGGGAGCTGCACTGTAGCCAAGATGCTGCATTTCAAACAAGGACCAGAGTTCCCCTGAAAAGTACTACATACACCCTCAAGAACAATGAGGTTCCAAGTTACTCCTCTGATGATAAAACACGGGTCATTCATGCTATTTTCCTGCCTGGGGCACACGGGCAGGAGGCCGTCATGACAACTTTTCCAGGAGACTGAAAAGCAAACATACTGCCCTCTGGAGCCAAGAAGCAATGTGCAAAGTAAGGACCAGCCCAAAGTGAACTTATCCATTCTTAGTGATAACATATTTCTGACCTCCTCTGATGATGACAACAGCCAAGTTCATATCAGGAAAGAAGCTTAATGTGCTCTTCCATGTGAACTCACAGCAACAGAAAAGCAACAGCACCTAGGAAAACCAATATGGCCACACAACAACAACACTTCTTCCTACCCAGCTCTATTTATGCTGTTGGCAAAAATCCTCAGGTGGAACATCCACACTCAGCACCACACTGACTCAGTTTGTCTGGTGTTAAGTTTACCACCATTCATCAATCCACCACCAAATCTACCTTGGTTAGCATTGTGGTTGCTGACGAAATCCTGACATGAATGTTAAATGAAGAACGGTTTATTAACCTCACCCTTTGTACAGTGTTTAGTCCTTAGTCAGTTGATTCTGAGGCATGACCAAGAGGCACCTGGAAGTGAAAATGCCCATTTCATGGCAGAAAGAACAGGAAACGGGCAGAAGACAGCAAGGAGGGGCAGCAGCAGAAGCCGGTCTGCCTCTCCCTTTTATCTCATCCAGGCCAAAAGGCTTTTGGTGCTGCCAAGTGCGTCCAGGGTTTGCCTTCCCTCACTCACACAATGAGCCCAAGTGTCACACCCTTACACCAGCTTCACACCAAACCACCTTCACATGTCCCCATGAATGGGAACATGAGGCTCTGGGAGAGCAGAGAGATAAAAGTAGTAACCAAAACCCTTTCCCTGAGTGTCTGGTGATGGCATTTGGTGACGGTCTCAGGGATCCATCTCCTGTCTCCCTGTCAGAGCCCTGAGGGTCTGTTTGTTCCTCACCTTGAGATCATGGATTGGTCTGGGGAACCTGTGGGATTCAAGGGGCTTTCATGCTCACACCGGTCCTCTACTGTTCTCCAGCCACCCATAATCACCATGGTACTGTCCCCTCCACTGTGTACCCCTCGTGACATTGGTACAAAGGGAATAGTTGTCACCAGTGATACTACATGTGCCAGTCCATCATTTTACAAGGTAAATGGTTTCTATGCAATATTATCAGTGATTTGAAGGATCTGCTGGGAAGAAGGAATTTAAAATACCACTCTGAAGAGCTGGCTCCATTCCAGGTGGCAGTGTTTTGGGAGGTGCCCCCGCAAACCCGACTGGTCAGTGAAAGTGCACCTGGGACATCACACTGGGGACAGGAACTCTCAGTCCCCCAACACAGGGCTGGTAATTGATTACACTGATCTCATATGAGAGGAAGAGAAGGATGAAGGATGAGGATTGTTTAGCTTTCGTGATGATGTGGATGGTGAGATCCATGGTGAATTCAGAGAGGAAGGCATTTCAATGTGAGGACATTGCTATCTCTGCCTTCAGGAAACATGAATGGGAATGGGTCAGAAATGTGGGTCATTTCCTTCAGGTCAGTGTATTCACAAGTCACAAGAAAATGATAATAGGAGAGGGACGTTATATAATTTGCCAAAGTAATTTTCGGTTTCATGCAACATCATATACAGATGAGTGATTGACAATTACACAAGTAATGAAACACAATAAAGAAATTGAGAGCTTTTGCAAAGATTGATTAATTTTGTGAAAATGTGGGCTTTCAAATTTTAAATATACTTATCTTAAATTAATTGTATATGTGTATGGAATCCTCTTAGAGACAGAAAGACAGAGACAGAGACAGAGAAAGAGAATGAAAAAGAGAAAGAAAAAGAGAAAGAAAGAGAAAGAGAGTGGGAGTCAGTTTAAGGATGATTTCTAGTTTGTACATTTGCTCAAAATATACAGGACATGTTTGCTGTTTCTAGTTTTTGATACACACATTGCACTAACTGTGTTGCCGGATTGCTGATAGCAGAGTGAGCAAAAAATTTGATTCCCCTACAGCATAAACTCAGGACAGGAATTGTTATGTTTAGGGCAAGCATACTTTTTTATGAAATGTCATCTCCTCCAGCATAGTGCTGTCATGGTTTTGTACAAGAGTAAGTAAATCATGGGAAACTGGTCTTGTTGTATATATCATTTTGTCACACTCTTAGGCAATCTTCTCAAGAATATCAGTCTTTACAGACTGCATATTGACATTTTTATGTCTCACATTTGTTAATAAATCAGATAAGCAGATGATACATCCATCAATGATAGGTAAAGGAAAGATGAGGAAATAGGTAAGACATGGATGGAGTGATAAAAAATACTTATCTTTGGATGATACAGGCATAAAAGACAGAAAAGAACAAGGCACAAATTTAAAAGTTAAATAACAAGTATGTAAATAAATAATACATTTACGGTACGTACATAAATGAAAGGCAAGGGCATAGAGAGTTGATGGGTCAAGAGAAATATGACAGGACATAGATGGATAAAATGCGGATAGATCAAAATATAGAAAAATAGTTCAACAGACAGATGACAGAAAGATGGATAGTGATATTAAAATTTTTGCTTAGATTTTCTCTGTGATACTTAATTTTGATCATAAGTTTGAAGCTATGTATAAGTGTTATCTATCTGAACCTGTAGAGACACAGCAACCTTGATTTGCAACTTAGGGAATCAACTCCACAGCATTTTCCCATGTCCACAAATCTGCATGATCCCAAAGGTCTTTCCTAATCATTTTACATGAGACCAGAGTCAGTGTCCAATCCTGACTCCGCTTTGTGCTCAGAGACTCAGTAGAGCACAGAGAGAGCTGGAGTACAGGTTCCTCTGTGGCAGGCCCTGGCATTATCTCAGATCTTGATTCTTCTGTAGTAACCTTGTTTTTCTATGAATACATGTCAGGTCACTCACGATTCCCAGGTCAACTGACAAATGAGGAAGAAATAGACAACAGTGTTTCCAAACACGTTGATGCCATTTTTCATAGATATCCAAATTTCATTGAAGATAAAGTAAATGTAGCAAATTTACTTTGATGTACAAACAGACATCATATGTAATTTATTGCATAGGAGTTACTGAGAGTCGCTACTACTAATGTTAGGTCCTAAAAAACACTGCTGTTGGAGTGCCATATGACTGCAGGGTGTGTGACAGTGTGGTCTCTATCAATCAGATGCCGAGAGAGGCCCCTCCACAGTGGAATATACCACAGATCTCCAAGGTATTGCCCTACATCACCAAGGGTGGGGAAATGAAGAGCTCCAATAACATGTGAACACTCAGATCCACACACACAACGATGTCCAGCCATTCAGAGTAAACGTCTCTGCATGCACAGAATTAGAAAGTGCCCTTCAGGATGAGAAGCCATGCATGTGGAGACCAGATTTGCTACCAACGCAAAAATAATTTTCATGATGAAATATTTTTACACCTAAAAACTATTGAGACTGTAATCACTTGCATTGTGAATAGGGGCTTCACTGAAAATGCATTGTGTAATCAATAATGAAATAGATGAGGAAATAAATAAAGGCCTGATTCCATGAAAACATAACACTGTAGGATCAGAGACATAGAAGGTCTCTAGAATCTCTGTCCCTTGACTACTGAAAAAACCCTCCAGGCTATCACCACAGGGCTGAGAATTTGCTTCTCTGGAGCATTGGCTTCAGGGCGCCCCCTGCTGGTCCTGAGTTTCCTTGCAGGGAGGTTTATGTCTGGGATCACACTTGCATCAAATCACTGTGAGTCTTGCACAGTAATAGGTGGCTGTGTCTTCTGTGGTGACAGAGGTCAGCTGCAGAGAGAACTGGTTCTTGCCCGTGTCTCTGGAGATGGTGATGCGGCTCCGGAAGGAGGAGGTATAGCTAGTATAACCACTGCTACCTATGTACCCCATATACTCCAGGCTATTTCCTGGGAGCTGACGAATCCAGCACCAGTAGTAACCACTGGTGATGGAGTAGCCAGAGACTATGCATGTGAGGGACAGCGTCTCTGACGGCTTCACCAGGCCAGGCCCCGACTCCTGCAGCTGCACCTGGGACAGGACACCTGGAAACAAGGGTAAAATTCCTATCATACAAATGCTTTCCTAATCTTCCCATGAACCTGTGTCTGACATTGAGGACACTCACCATGAGGACCTGTCACCAGGCACAGGAGAAGACCCAGAAATTTCATATTCTGAGCCACACTTTCACCTTCTACAGAGATCTTAGAGGTGTCTGAGGAAGGAGCTGTCAGCTTCAACTGCCCAAGAGGGGAATTTGAGTCTAAACTTGGGAGGCAAATTTGCATGTGGAGGCCCCTTTCCTTTATGGTGGTGAAGCACAGGCCAGGGTGTCTCTGGCCTTTGTGCTGCAGAGAGGAATCACCTCACCTGCACTCATGAGGTGTCCAGGGCTGTGATAGGAGGGAAGCTGCCTTCCCTGCAGTGGACGAAGCAGAGCCATGACCCATTGCCCTGACCCCACCCCAGCTCAGTATGTGACCTTTCAGCAGGGAGGCACAAGGGTCCAACATCATCATCCCTGCCATGAGTAGTACTTGTCTACTTTGGAAAAGGACAAGATCCATGGAACCCTCACCTGTGATCCTCAAGACTCTCAGTCTGCTGTGCTATTGTTTCACACCTGTGACTCGGGTGGGTCCCTTTCCCTCAGTGCACTGTGCTTTCAATGCATTGACTCATGTGTATCTACGTCCTATGAAATATTTATTTCTCCATGTCACTTGCTGGACAGAGACATAAATCTAGCATATTGCACCCTATTTACAATTACGTTGTTTTAGATTTTTCATTAGTAAATATTTGCAGAATATAATGATTACACTCATCATGGTTAGTTAGATATTATGATGTGCTTTTCAATCATTTTTCTCCCACACTTTAAACCTACTCATAATCAGGTAGCCTGCACGCAGGTAAGTCAAGTCCAAAGTAGTAAAGAGAAATACATAACCAGGTTGTACATGGACGATCAGGGTAAGGTCTGGACAAGAAGGTGGAGCTGTTCTGAGTCCAAACAGGAGAACACTGACCCTGACATCCACAAGTAGGCGAGTCTGTTACTCTCTGTGTAGGCACTGGTTCTGATCTTTGGTACAGGACCCACCTACCTCCCTGCTCTGAAGTCACTCTTAGAGTTCACTCTTAGAGTTACTCTTGCGTTCACAGTTCTGGTCTCTGTTCTGAATTACATGACTTTGATGGATTTTTAGGGAGAATGACATATGTTCCATAGAGAGAAGAATAAAGATTCAGTTATGCATAAGCTCTTGTGCTGGGGGGGGGGAGTCACAGGCTCTGCTAAAGCCTTGGAAGGTCAGTGAGGCTTTGTTCACTAAGGTGAAGAAAATGCATGTTTCCTTTGTGGGTTTTGCTATGGACAAACGTTGCCTGTACTCTACATCCTGTTACTGTTTGTTGGGAAGAACCAACAATGAACAGACACTGACACATAAAGAGGAAGAGGAACATACCTGCAAGGTGTCAGTGAGGGGGAAGTTGAAAACCAGGGATTTAGAAAGTGATGGATTTTATGCTTTGGAAGCGAGGATGGTTCACTGATGGTGTTTTTCCTCCATAATGAGACGAGTATAAACTAAGGGTGGGAGGTGAACTTTGTGAAGCACATCTGAGAAGAAATGAGGCTCTTTGTAACTGTCGGGTCAAAAATGTGGAGACAGCGACACAAAGGAGCTGTACTATTGCTGAATAAACTCAGCTGTGGTGTGTGTTGAGATGAAAATCCGGAAGCTCCACGTTCTTCACAGTTCCATTTACTCCTTTTCTTTGAAACACAAGTTATAAATTTAATGCAAAATTTGAACCTTACATGGGCTGGGTTTCTAAAGTCTCAATTTGAAAATCATATCTGCACAATCATGGCTGAACTGTGAGTAACAGTGAAGAATGAAACAGATGAAAACCCATAAATCTTCCCATAGGAAAAAAAAACATAGATCTTCAGGGATCTGAGGGAAGCTATAATAAAGAAGGTGAAATAGAGAGGATCAGACTCCATCTCAGCGAAGGGCATATTCTGAAAGATGTCTGGGTCCTGGGTGGGAAACAAAAGCTGCCCCTGAAATATCGCATCAAGAATATGAATTTAAAGTCCTTAACCACAGGACACACCAGTGAGGATGCTGGACCAGGTGAGGAGCAGAGCAGCGTGAGGAGGTGGAGGTGTGTTAGTATCTGGGGATGAGTGTGAGTGTGATGTCTTTGGTCTCAGCTGAGAGATGGGGACTGTGTGTGTGAATGTCAGGTCCACTCTGCCTCCAGGAGCCATGGATGAGCATGCAAGTAATTTTTTGTTATTCACTATGTACCTGATCACAGGAAACTGTAATGATAAGAGTGATATTACTAGCCATTGGGTTATATTTGATTGATTTCAAAAAATTTACAAATATGTGTGTGTCTGTTAAATACCAAATTTAGTGAGATAAAATAAAATGTATCAAGGCAGAATCAAGGGAATCCATTTAGGTAGCCAAGAACTCTACAAGAATGGAAGATTTCACCTTATCTTCTCTCCACTGTTTTTCTGATTGACTGAAAACCGAGATTTGTCAGAAAGAGACAATACTTACAGCAGGACTGAGGAGCGGTGAGCAGCAGAGGAAGAACCACTCCCCGTATGCTGCCCAGACCCAGGGCTACAGCAACAAGAGGGAGAACAGAAGGACAGAGGTCAGGCCCAGGGACACGGGAAGGGTAGGACCTATGGGTGGAAACCCACGGAGAGAAAGAATTCAGGAGCCCAGCAAGAATATGAGAGCAGGGTTGGTGGCCTGGCCAGATGAGGAAAACAGCAGGAGGCAGTGCAGTCCCCACAGCTCATGTTCTGGCAGAGGCCCTGCCAGACAGAAAGAAGCTGCAAGGGAGCCATGCAGCCTCCCTCTCCTGCCTCGCAGTAACACACACATAACCAATGGGATGCAATGCAGGCTGAGATGTCACTAACTGTACTAAGGTAGCGACCTCACATTTAAAATATTTGATTGACTTTGCAAGCATGGGGCTGAGAGCTTGTACAACAAATTAAAGGATGAATTTATGCAACACAGTAAGGATGGTGAGTTACCTATTGTTCTTTCACTGTTTGGTTTGGATTCCTGTTACTATTCTATTTTCCTTTTTATAATAAAATTTAGAAAAACAGAAAAAATAAGGAGGTGCAAGAGAGAGAAATGGATATTAAGATACAGATGGTTTTGCTGTAATTTTAAAAAATTGCAGTTTGTAAGGTACAAAAGAAAGGTACAGGAGCAAGTCCTGCTGAGCCCTCTTGTCTAGAAAGAACACAACAAAGCCCATAGACACTGCCCTGAGTCCAGTCAGGTGGCCACTCTTCCTCCTCCCCTGAGCTCAGGGCTCCTCATGGTGCTGGGGCCGAGCCTGGGTTCCAGGTCTTCTGAGGCTGTCAAGGAGAAGAAGGAGCTGTGTGTTCTCAGATCCCATTGAGAGGGGTAAGAAGTATTTAATGTCCTAATATGAAGCATTTAGTACCTTGTGAGATGGTTCCTCATCACCCAAACTAAACCAGTAGGTTCACTTTTAGATGATGAGGATGTGACATTGAATAGAAAACTAACTTCATAAAATGCACAAGTTACTTTGAGATGGGTGCAAGTATCTTTTTTAACCCATCAGTAAAATTCATACACAGAAAATGAAAAAAAATCAGTGCTTCTTATGTACTCATGAAATTACATTTAACAGAATTTTTCCTTGAACTTAAATAAATCATTGGGCGTTGGTTCAGGACCTAAGACGTTAATACAGAAGGGAAACTCAGAGGCCACAGGAAGCCTTCGCTCCTCTGCTTCCTCCTCTGCACCTGCTCCTTGGTCACTGCCTGGTTCTGCACAGACCACAGAGACCTCTGCTGGGCATGAGCACCCCTTCGGGGAGGTTTGTGTGCACTTGCACTGATGTTCCCTCACTTTGCCTCTGGCACAGTAATACATGGTCTTGTCCTCGGGTCTTGGGGTGCTCATCTGAAGATACAGCATGTTCTTGCCATTGTTTCTGGAGATGCTGAATCAACCCTTCACAGAGTATGCATAGCTTATGTTACTATTATCATAACTGAAAACTGAGATCCACTCCAGCTTTTTTCCTGAGCCTGGTGTATCCAGCTCATGTCATAGGTCCTGAAGATGAATCCTGAGGCCATGCAGGAGAGTCTCAGGGACCTCCCAGACTTCACCAAACTTCCCCTGGGCTCCACCAGCTGCTCCTAAGCCTGGATGCCTGCAAACATAGGAATATCCTGCTCAGGAAACTGTCACACATGTCCACTGTTTATCCCAGTCACATCCACTTCCCGATTCCATGTCCATTGTTCTCAGAAATGTACCTCACAGAAGTACAAACAGGAAAACATAACTCAGCCCCAAATCTATAGTGATTCTCTGTGCGCAGTCCTGATCACCAAGTGGGAACTACTGGGCATGCAGGGCTGGGATTCTTTGCAGAGTTCAGGGTGAGGCTGGGCTGGTTTTCATAAGCACAGGGAAGGCTTATTTGAATGGCCTCCTGCCATATACACATCTTTGGTGTGATAAACTCAGAGATGGCAGAGCTCACATCTGCTTCTAATGTGCTGAGAATATTTGGTAGCAATGTTGCCATGCAATACAACATAAAAATTCATTATGAGATGAATTCTCAGTCTATATTTCTTAGGGGTTATTATGTGTATGACAGCCGCTGTAACACATACCCCACAAGGAGCACCTTCTATGAAATACATGTTTTCCTTGCATTTCTGTCTCCTAAAGTTCAAGAACAGGCAGTGACAGAGCTGGTGTGTGGCAGGAGGCAGCTGTGTGCTCCAACCCTTGTCTACTTTCTGCACTCTCAGGTAGAAGAAGAGATGCACATGGGTCCCTCCATTGCAGGGAGGCAAAACAAGGGATCAACTGAGGTATCAAGAGCCCTGATTTCTTCTAGGAACTCCAGAGTTTTCCAGGAAAATTTCTCAAAAAAACACTCCGCGTGGTAATGACATCCTCCAGGGAGCGCATGAGCTCCCATATGGAAACACTGAGAGCCCAGGCTCTGGGATCCCAGTTCTCTATCCTATACTCCATCCTCCTTTTATCTCTTACTGAAGTTGTTTTCCTCTTTCTCAACGACCCCAAAGCTTTCAGTCTCTCTGGTACCATATTAATTGTCGCATGTAAATACCCTGTAAATAAATGACGGTTGACATTTTGTGGATGACACTTCTCTTTTTCTTATTTCTGAAATTAAACAATTAAATTGCTTACTAAATACTGTGGTGGGTTTGGTATGAGGTGGACATTTCCAATAAAAGCACAGAAAGGAAAACAGAATAAATATCAAACAAACCCAGCAAGGCCCACATTTGTGCTTAGTGACCCAGAATCACTCTCCTTGCTTCCCCTTATTGTGACTTTATGTCACTGCTTGACAGGGTCCTGGCAGCCCCATCCCCAGGTATTGAGGGGGCTGTGACAAAGGTCCATTTGGATGGGAACTGTAGCTTGCAGTGTCCCGGACACTCTTTTTATGGTGATGGCTCCTCAGGCTGAGGTCTTGCAACAAATGAAACCACACAGTTGTGCCAGGTGCTGCACTAGGGGGCTACTCTGTACTGGCTCCAGCCTCACACTTGGGCTGGCAACAGCTTTGAGGGAGGCTCTGCAGATTCCTCCCTTCTGTGGGGCTCAATGCTTGACCCTTAGGGAGTCTGGGTCTTTCTCTGACAGCAAGATGGAGGTGTCGGTGCCCATAGTTCTTAGACTGTGCACACAAGCACCCTGTGCACACATGAGCACACTTGGTCTGTAAATCTGCACTGCTGTCTTTGTGGCCCACACTGTTATCGACACACAGGAGCCTCATGGGTGGTGACGGAGATTAGTGGCTGAAAAATGTTTGGGACTGACACCTGAGGAAACCTTTAGAAATAAGACTTGAGGTAACATTAGTCTTCCATGTGTGATGCTGTCAAGCTCTCAAATCCTCGATCTCCACTTGTGGGAGTGGCAGTTTCTAAATCCACTTTGGATCATTTTTCTGTTTTCCCCCTTGAGCTACCACAGGTTTCTCTCTGTGTATGCTGTTCTTCTTATCACAAGTTCCCTTTGTGTGACCTCTGGGTTGACTCTAGTAAACTTTCTACGTAGAATTAAAAATGTCATACCACTGTGTTGTATGTGCACCCTTGTTTATAGCAGCACTGTTAATAATAGCGAGATCTGGGAAACAATGTAAATTACCATCGATTGAAGAATGGATAAAAGTGATATGTTTTTATACAATGGAGTACTACTCAGCCATAAAGAAGAATAAACAGTACACTTTTAAAAGTAAATGGATGCAGCTTGAGAACACACTCATAGTGAGATAAGATAAACCTATGTAGACATCATAGTGTTAGTGTGACAAACTGAAAGAAAATACATATGTATATGCGTATATAAAAATAGTTCAGATAGTTGTACTATTGATTTCTCTGAGCTCGCTGTAGAGAAAGTTTAGTGCTGGAATTTTTTGGAGGGTTGAATGCAGATGTCTTGTGCTCTGTGTGAAAGGTTTGGTGTGACAGTTTACAGTGTAGTGCAGTTGTTGCCCACAATGGATGTGTTTTGAAATTTTGTTGTAGTCTCCTCCTTCTTCTCCTTTTTCTTTTCCCTCTCCTTGTCTTTCTCCTCCTCCTCCTCCTTCTTCTCCTTCTTCTCTTTTTTCTGTCTGTTTACTCTTGAATAAAATGGATTTGAAAAGAAGATTTTTGTGATTTATAACTTGGCCAGTCTAGAAAATTACCAAGTTATAAAGTTTCCTTTTCTTTATGCTGATCTTCCATCCTATGCTATTCTAGGTTTTGATAATTGTATCCTTAGAGATAAACTACACAAGAACACACAATAACAGACAGAGCACAGAGGGAATAGACAGTTTCAGGATCTCTTCTGGTGAGTGATCCTGTTATGGAAAGACTTCACACAAGGATGCAACTTTCAATTTCCATCACATCCCCAAATCATGATGCTGAGAATGAAGATAGCACCCACTTGCCTTTGAGGAACGTATAGTAGTAGTATTATCAGGCTGGATATTTAGCTCAGTGGCATAAGTGCCTGCTTGTAAAACACAAGGTCATGAGTTCAACACTGGAGCCCCCACCAAAAAATAGCAGTATTACCTAAATAAATATGCATACCTAATGGAATTGAGATGGTATTTTCCCCCAAAATAGAAACAAAATTTCTACTTTCCTACAGTAAAAATAATAATCCAGGACATAAAATAATCTTGTATAAAAATAACAATGTTGATGGCATCACAATATACCAGTGTAATAGATGATCTAAACAGATAAAGATTAGATAATAACACAGCACCAAAACAGTGTGATGCTGGCAAAAATGGACAAGTGCAGCCATGCAAAAGAATAAAATACTGAAAAAAACCCTCCCCTGTGCAGCCAAAATACTTTCAACAAAAGCATTAGGTTTGACCTTTGTGTTACTTTAGCAAACAATGCCCAGGAAAACGTGTGTCCTCATGGTGAACCATGAGATCAGAAACCTGTCTCTCACCGTCTGCAAATTTACACTAAAAATTAAAAACATAGGCATTTAACATAACACCTTAAAAATTAATGAAAATATATATCAAATTATGTATACACTAGGCCTAGGAGAATATGTTCCTGAGCAGAATGTAAGCACATAGGAAACAAAAGTGAAAGTAGAAAAGTGGGGTTACAACAAACTAGAAAGAAATGTCATACACAAAAGAAATGATCAAAAGAAAGTTAAGGCATCACCTAATGTTTTGATACAACATTGAGTAGCAACATGTTTATATAAAAATGCACAATGATGTCTAAATGTATCAAGGAAAATAATAATAATAATAATAATAATAATTGTTATAATAACTTCCTTAAAATTCACTAATAATTTTAATAGACATTTGCCTAAAGAAAGAACAAATGGAAAAATTAGCTCAGAATAATGCTCAATGAAAAAATTCTAGCCATGTAAATGAAAACACATTATCATCTCCCACAGCCTCATTTCAAATGTGTACAAACAAAAGATAAAACTATGATGATCCCTGGAAAGGATGTATAGAAGGGGGAAATCACTGCACTCCTGGAAGACATGTAAACTCCTTCAGTGGCTGTAAAAAGTGGTATGAAATTTCTATAATTCTAAAGTACAGAATTTCACTATAATCCATAAATCCCATTTCTTGGATATTCAAAGTTTCTGAAATATATATGTCAAATGAAATCATCAATAACATGTTTATTTAGGCACTATTTTCAAGAGCTAAGACACTGAGTCAACCATTGTGTCCTGAAAGGAATGAATGAGTGATAAAAATGTGAAATTTCTGACCAAAGTATTGTGTACAACCCTGTTATCTGAGGCAGCGTGGGCAGAATTTGTGCTACGTGATGAACAAATACCCACTGAAGGCCATGTGTTCAGGCCTGGACCCTCAGCTCATGGAGCATTAAGAGATGGCAGAGCTTTGAAAGTTGGGGCTGGAAAAATATCTTTAGATCCCTGGAGTACACCTCAATAAGGGATTCCCAGAACCCAGGTTCTTCTTTCTTTTGTGAATTCTTGGAGTTTGAACAGTTTATTTGTACAGAATGTGCACTGCATTATCATCCATTGCACTTAGGAAAACCCTAGAAACCATGAGAACTTCTGACGATGGACTTGAACCTATGAAAATGTGAGACAAAATGACTCATTTCTCTTTGAAATTTATTATCTCAGAAATTTTCTGTATTGAAAGAAAGCAGGCCAACACACTAGGGAATCTTGAAGTTAAGAGAAAACAAAAGCAAGGACATAGGGCAGACAATTCAGGAAGCCGCTGTTTTTAGGGTACACTGAACAGCTGACCTCATAGAGAAAGAAAGACTGGCACAGGTCGCGTGTATGGGGCAGATGGAGAAACAGGGAGCTGATCCATAGGGCTCTGTGCAATGCAGATGTTTCCTCCACAATGCAAGACACACCTCTCACTCTCCTGTGACAGAAGGTGAAACTCAAAATAGCCACTATGCAAAACACTGCGGAGCAGTACCTTTAATTATGTCTGAAAAGACTCAAAGGGGCACAGTGCAAGAAAAATAAACTTACTTTGAATGGTATGTTGAATTTTACTAAATGTCTTTCAAAAAATCAACTTTAGTTTGTTTAGATGAAGCAGTGAAGCATGAAATGCTTTCTAAACAAGTTTTTGCCAGTGACCTGAACCTCAGTTCTCAAGATATCAGCCCTGTGGTCCTGCTCCTTGGCACTCAGCCAAAACCTGAAGACTTGACTCAGAGAGACAGAAGCTTCTATCCAGCTGCATTTTGCACTAAGCTGTGCCTTGGAGCAGCACGAGGGATTGAGAAGCCATTGGTTCCTACTCCTTTCTCACAGAGCAGTGGACAGAGGCAGCAGTAAGAGACAAGCTGAGAAAGGAGGCAGCTGCCCGCTCCTCTCCTGAGTATAGGAAACCAGCCTGAGTGCACAGAAGACCACCTCTCTCTACACCTGCAGATGCAGTACCTGAAGTCAGAGTGGTTCACAGAGGTGAAGAGGAGATGGAAGAAAGTCCTGAGATAGCATCTGTACTTGGTACCTGGGAGAGTGAACTGCAGGCACAAGAATGGGAGAAACCCACACCTAAACTGCACTGCACACCAGCGAGCACTTGCTGAAGTGCAGGTGGCAGCAGGAAGGAGGGTCCCTGGGGACTGGGCTGACCTGGGAGCTGCTGTTTTTCACAGGTTCAAGGAGTGAGCAGCACCAGGTGGGTCCAGGGTGAGAGCAGACAGCAGAAGTATGGACCAAGTGCTGGGAAAGCTCCCACCACAGGGCACTGCTGGGCACAGCAGAACATTCAGTCTCTTAGTCATGGACCATGTTCAGGGAGAGACAGGAGAGCATCCAGACCATGTCACTCGGTACATCTGGGTGTCCCCAGGTGTGGAGTTTGATGTCTGTAAAGCTGCATCCTCACCGAGAATGGACTCTGCAGTGTCACCCACATGCAGGAGTAAATATTGTGTTTTTATGGAAAAACAGTAGTCAATCTATGAATGATTTCTACTTTGTACACCTGCCCCAACTGTAAAACTCATTTGTACTACTTCTTGTTTGCAATACAGACATTGTATTAACTGTTTTTCAGGATTGCTGATAGCAGAATCAACATCAAATTTTATTCTTCTCTAGCAAATACTCAGGACATGGACTGCTAGCTTGTGTGTCATGTGCAAGCTTCACTTGTTAAGAAACTGTCGTCTCCTCCAGTTCAGTGCTGTCAGTTAATTTACATGAGGAAGTTAATCATTATCAAGAGGTCTGGTGTGAACATATCTTTTTCTCTTCCTTTTTTGGCAATTTTCTCAAGTATATGAATCTTTACAAATTGCATGAACAGTTTTTTTATATCACCTATATTGATATAGATAAGATGATACATTCATTAATGATAGATAGATGAAAGATTATGAAATAGTTAAGATGCATATGAATACAGTGATGCAAAATAGTTAAATTTTGCATGATACATATAGGAATGGTGGATAACTACAAGGCAAAAAATGAAACACAGATAACAAGAACGTGTATAAATAATGAATTTATAACAGATACATGAATGAAAAACAAATACATAAAGTCGATGGGTAAATAGAAATGTAACTGAGCATGTATGAATAGAATGATGATGATGGATACAAACACACATAGATCAATGGACAGAAGATAAAAGGATGGATAATTATGTAAAATCCTTATTCAGATTTCTTCCATAGAATTTAATTCTATTCAAAATTTTGAATCTAGGAGTAAATGACTGCTTATATGTTTGAGCATGTAGAGATACAGCCACCGTGATCTGCAGCTTAAGGAATCTTCCAAAGATGTTTTCCCATGTCCCCAAATCCCTGTGGTTCTAAAGCTCCATCTCAATGATTCCACACCAGGCAGGAGTCAGAGTCCAGGCCTGGTCCAGCCTTTTCCTCAGGGACTCAAGGGATCACAGACAGAGCTGCTTTCCAGGTTCCTCTGTGGGCAGGCTCTGGCCTCTTCTCTGGTCTTGACTCTGCTGTGGGCACCTAGTTCTTTCACACATCCATGGTCATCGAGTTCCCGGGTAAACTGGCAGATAAGGAAGAAGTAGAAAACAGTGTTTCCAAACATGCTGATGCCTGCTTGCAGAGATGTCCAGATTTTATTGAGAGTATTGTCGTCAACATAATAAATTCACTTTGCAATACAGACAGGATATTTAAGACATTCCACAAGAGTTTCTAAGACTTCCTACTAGTGACTTTAGGTCCTAATAAACACTGTTTTGGCAATGCCCTATGACTGCAAGATGTGTGACAGCATGATGGTCTCTACCAATGAGAGCGAAGAGGCTCCTTCCCATTGAAATCTTCCACAGCTCTCCAAGGAACTTCATTACATTGGCAAGTGTGGGGAAATGAACAGCTCCAATAACAGGTGAACACTAAGATCTACACACAGTGATGTCCAGCTATTCAGAGTAAAAGTCTCTTCATGAACAGAATTGAAATGTACCTTTCAGGATGAGAGGTCCTACAAGTTGAGGGCATACCTATAGTAAACAGAGCAATAATTTTCATGGTTAAGTATTTCTACATCTAAAACTCTTCAGAAAGTGTAATCACTTACGTTGCGAACAATGGTTTCACTGAAAATGCATTGTGCAATCAGTAATGAAATTGACGGGGAAATGAATAAAAGCTAATAACACGAAAACATAGTATTGTAGGAACAGAGATAAAGAAGGTCCCCAAAATGTGTTTCTTGAATACTGATTAAACCCTCTGGACTGTCACAACAAGGCTGAAGTGGTTCCCTACACCAGGGTGTACAGCATGCTGTGTGCTTGATGCGAGTTTCCCTGCAGGGAGGATTTTGTCTGTACTCACACTTGCATCCAAGCACTGTATGTCTTGCACAGTAATAGGTGGCTGTGTCATCTTCAGTGACACAGTTCAGCTGCAGGGAGAACTGGTTTCTTGCCTGTGTCTCTGGAGATGGAGATGTGGCTCTGGAGGGTTGGGTTGTAACTAGTGTCACCATCATACTATATGTACCCCATACACTCTAGGCTCTTTCCTAGGGGATGATAGATCCAGTACCAAGAATAACTCCCTGTGGTAATGGAAAATTCAGAGACTGAGCAGGTGAGGGACAGGGTCTGTGAGGGCTTCACCAAGGCTGACCCTGACTCCAGCAGATGCACCTGGGACAGGACACCTGGAAACAATAAAAACCATCCAGTCTGTCACATTATTTCGTGACATTTCCATGGACCCATGTCTGACAATGAGGACACTCACCATGGTGACCTGTGACCAGGCATAGGAGAAGACCCAGCAGTCTCATCTTATAGACCAGACACCTGCCTTGCTGGGAATCCTCAGCCCTGTCTAGGGATGGAGCTGTAAATTTTGGAAAACTGTGAGCAGATTATGAATCTAAATTTGGAGCAGATATTTGGATATACGGTGCGCACTTCCTATATTAAGAGGACTCTGAGCTCAGGCTATGTCTAGTCCTTTTGTGCTACTGAGGGGAACCTCTTGTTCTGAATTCTAGCTGTGTTTGTGGCTATAATAAGTTGGAAGATAAATATAGAGGAGTGGTGGAAGCAGAGCAATTATGACCCCATCTTCCTGATCTCAGGGGTGATTCCTCCTGGTCCTTCTCCCTTCCTGTACCCCAGTCTGACTCTCTTCCCCTCCAGGATCTGGTACTGCCTCTCAGTAGCAAACCGTGCACAGCTCCCTCTGTGTCTCTCTGGTCTTTGTCCTATAGTTTCATCCATGCTGCTTTAGAGCTTGCTTCACAATCATTACTGTTGTCAGAAGAGCTTCACTTGCTTCCTGCTCTAAGACAAACTGTGATCTAAGTTCCATCTGAGAAGAGCCCGCAGGAACTAGAAATAAGGATGTGCATTCTGTTCTTACTTCACAGAGAAGTTTCTAATCATCTGGGAAGATAAGGAGGCTGTCTGTGTTAGGATTCCTCTCCCCAAGGGACTTGGGGAGCAACTAGGTGATCACTGCTTGTCTAGATTCAGCGTCTCCTCTTGTTCTCTGGGTTGTATTTCTATATTACAAGTATTTAATTCATGTTACTATTCTGTTTTAACCAATTAAATATTATGGACACCATGTGCATAATAGCAATGTTTCTAAATTAGACCCGAGCATTTGGTAAACATATTGTATCCACATTCTTTTCGGCTTGTTTTCTGAAATCCAGTGTCATTTTACAATCCAGGACATGAGGTTGATGTTTAACTCGCTAGCTGGCAAAGGGTGGAATCAAATGTTTTGTGATCCTTCTCCCTCCTCATAATAAGTGTCAGAATTACAGTGTTGTAACACCATGTCTGGCACAAAACAAACATTTGCTTTGCTTTGTATTGTGAGAATCGATTTTATTACATGTTCACCTTAGTCTTGATCTTGTGATTCTATTTCTTCAGACTTTTGTTTTCAGGCATTGTGCATATGAACCAGAATTCCTACTTTGTGACCCAATTTTTCTTATTCTACTCATTCTTAAAATGTGGTTCAGACCACTGAGTTTCCTCTGTTCTTAACTGTTTTCTTTCATGTTTCTACTCCAGTATTCACATCTTCTAGATAGATAACCAACCTGGCAATGATATTTTTCTCTGCAAATAGAGTGTTGAGGCCTGTTAAATGCATTGGGTTGATCCTGGCACCAGGCCAAAACAGAATTTTCAGATTCACGTGGTTCTGAGGGCACAAATTAAGGCAGACACTCCTCATGGTTTTTGAACTGCTTTGGCTTATTATTTTGTAAAGAAAATGTACTTGAACTTATATGACTGCTTTAAGTCTTTTTACACTTAGAGTAATCTTAAAAAGACAGCAGTCGTCCCCCATGCATGTGCTGTGGGATTGTCTCATGATTTCTGCCCAGTATTGATCATGACCACAGGGCACTGTGAAAAGGACCAGGCCCTACAGTCTTCCTGGTGAAGAGCAGGCTGAGGATGAAGAGGACTCAGGGAGGGAGGCAGGAAGAAGAGAGAGTTTGGGGTGAGAGGAAAGATACCCCTGAGTCAGCAAGTCAGCCCTTTCAGTAATGGTGGATGGTGTCCTCTGTCAGGTTCTCAGGGAAGGTAAAGAACCTGCAGCAATGTGAGGACAAACACATCCACATAGAAAATGTTTCATAAACAGTAGGATCAAAGGACTTTGCATGAACCAGGACTAGATGACATGGAGATGTGTCTGAGGGTGGATGGCAGATGTGCACTTAATAAGGCGTGAGTAACTATCAGGTATTTCTAAACCAAACACTGAGTTACACTGTGGAGTCACCCGGGTTTAAATAACAATTCACTGAAGAACACGAAGTTCATCTTATCATGAGCTAGATGCTAAAAAACAAAAAGCCCTCCTCCATGAACACACAATAGTGTAGGCTTAGAGACGAGAGCTGCTCCAGGCTCCAATGTCCTGGCAGAGAGGACGATGTAGTAGAAAAAAAACCCTTCCATTATTCTGGGCTGCTCTTCTGTGGATCCCTTGTGCTCAGTGTGTAATGCACACCCCCTGCAGGTCCTGTGAATGCCTGCAGGGAGGTATGTGTGTTGGTTCATCATACTTAAGGTTGTCTTCACCCTTTGCACACACTGTTGTTGGACACAGGGGAGCCTCATATGTGGTCACTGAGAGAGGTGTCTATACCATATTTGTGACTGACACTTGAGGAAACCTCTAGAAATGAGACTTGAGGTCACATCTTCCATGGATGATGCTGTCTACTCTCAAGTCCATGCTTTAGTCTTGTAGTGGGAGTGGTAATTCCTAAATCCCCTTTGGATCATTTCTCTATTTTCCTGTGGAACTGCCTATGGTTTTTCTCTGTCTACACTGCTCTCCTTATCACAGATTTTATTTGTTCATAAATCCAGTGACCATATCTCCATGTTCGCTCTAGTAAACCTGTATCATTTATAGCTTGGCCACTTTAAGAAATCACCAAGTTACTAAGTTTCTTTTTTTTGCTCGAGATTTTAATCATTGTGTTTTTGAAGATGAACACTATTGTGCCATTTGTACAGGACATATCTTCCTAATGGACCTATGCAAGGTTACAGTACTAGTGCATCACTAAAATTTTACAGTCAGATATTTTTTACTTTTTTTGTTTTTTTTGTGGGGGTACTGGGGATTGAACTCATAACCTAGCATTTTCCAGGCAAGTGCTTATGCCACTGAACTAAATCCCTGGTCCTTTTTTACTTTGAAGAGAAAAAAACCAAATGTGACAAATCAAAGTAGAGGCCTTCAAAACAAAAGGATGGACATAGTGTATGACTTAGAAACAAAATACCAAGAGATCAACAATGGATACAATATGCCTATTGTTATCGTCAAAAAAATTTTCCATATCATTAGGCATAATAAAACTGAACAAAACATTACAGAACAAAACCAATAAAAACAAAATGTTGGAGACATTATAGGACTTCAAAAGAAGATAATAGTCAAACCAGTATGGGTATCATAATATCAGTGAATATTATTGTCTTCAAAGTAGCTGCCTATACCCTCAGACTTGATACTATCAAACAAAACAGACTCAAATAAAATCACTGAAAACACTACAGTTACAGTAATGCATGGCTTCAAATCAAGTTAATAGGAAATCAAAAATAGTTACCATAATATATCCTACTATCTTTGGAGTAGCTGTCTATGTCATGAAATCTAGCACAAGTAGAGAAACTGGTACAGAATATACCAAAACTAAGCAGAATGATGAAAGCAATATGGGTTTCAAATCATGATACAAGATTACCAATGTCCTCTGCCTTCCATTTTTAGAAAGTTCTTTCCCTTTCACTTTTACAGGGTACATTGTACATTTTGTATCCCACTAATTCCTTTAGTATTTAGATTAGGGAGACAACCTGCTATGAACCTAAGTGGTTCTGAATCTTTTTACCCCTGAGCTCGGTCTCAAGTTGTATCCATTTGCCTACAAGAACCTCAAAGTTTTCCTTCCTTAGAGGTGGGTAGTTCTCCATTGTACAAAAGTGTTATGTCTTTCCAATCAATCTGCAGCTGATGGGCGAGCTACCCCCAATTTTTACTGGTTCGCTGTCACATAGAGCATTATATTCTCATCTTTGACTTTCAGGCTATAAACCCTCTTTCAGGTTAAATATATTTCTTATGTGGAGCATCTTGATGGACCCTATCTCCTGATCACTCTGCCTGTGTTTCTTTTTCTTAGTGAATTGAGGACATCCATGTTAGTGATTATGGCCATCCTTCTCTGCTTCATCTCTGTCATGCTACTTTTCTGCAATTGGTTGTCTACTTTTCCCTTTCATTCCACTGTCTGTACTACTCAGTCAGCCCCCTCTATCAGTGTTCTTGTAACCATGGTCTTTTTTCTCTCTCTCTCTAAAATACCCTTCTGTAATTTTGTATGGTTGGATTGGTGGTCATGAGCTCCCCCAGTTCCTCTTTGTTATGCAAGCATCTTGCTTCTCCCTTAATTTTGAGAGGTAGTTTTGCAAGATACATCAATCTGACTTGCAGGCTATTTTCTTTCTGGGTTTGGATTACTTTGCTCCAAGCTCTTTTTGATTTGTTGGTTTGTGTCAAGAAGACTGTCATGATTCTAATGGGTTTTCCTTTATAGATGATCTGTTTCTTTTCTATGATAATTTTAAATATTATGTTCTTGTGTTGAATTTCTAGGATCTTGATTATCATATATCTGAGTGTAGATCTATTTTGATTATAGCTGGATGGAATTCCGAATGCCTTGTATATCTGAATCTAATTTCCTTTTCTTATTCTTGGGAAATTTTCTTAAATTATTTCTGTAAATAGCATTTGTATTCCATTTGTGTTTACCCCTGCTTATTCAGTCACATTTTTTATTCTTAAGTTTTAGATCCTCTTGTCATCTTCTAGCCTTTGTATTGTTACTTCTTGTTATTTTTAAGGAATCTTTCCTTACATGATCACATGTTGCAAACCTGTCTTCAAGGTTTGATAGTCTGTCTTTAGTTTCTTTCAAGCAGTTTTTCCAGAATTCAATGGAGTTTTTAACTTCTTGGTAATCTCTTTGAATACGTTTCATGTATTCTAGGTATTTTTTATATTCTTCATCGAAGGTTTCTCTCCTATTTCTATGCTCCTCCTTTCTTCTATCTGTGTCTTCTTGGGAGGTACTTAGCTTTTCTTTTATTATATTTTCCTTTACTTGTACTAGCATTTCTGTTTTTCATTCTTTTGTAATACCACGAAAATAATTCTTTTTTTCAGATACTGCTATTTCAGGAACCACAGGTTTGCAGCCGCCAATCTCTTCTGGGTTTACCTCTTCTGGGCCAGTAGTGTTTGGGTTGGAGGCTAGAGACTTCCTTTTGTTTCTTCCTCTTGTCGTATTTCTTGTTTCTTCCAGACAAGTGGATAATGGGGGTCCCTGCCACTTCCTTCATTAGCTATGATTACTCTGAAGCATGCTGACTAGGGATTGCTGTCTTCCCCTCTGGTGATGATCACTGATCTATAAGCAGGGACGTGTAAAGCTGGTGTTTCTCTTCTAATCTAGTCAACCACCAGGAGTCTTCACCACATTAGTGTGTGCCATGCATATGGGGCCCATTAGGAATACCTTCAGGGAGACCTTGTCTTTGGCTATTGGATCACACACAGGGGTAGGATTCAATATAATCAATTCTCACCAATCTCCTCTGCACTACGAGTGGCAGACTGAATCCTCTGCAGTTCTGGTTTCGGGCTTGAACTGCCATACTCAAAAAGGTGGCCCAGCCAATAGCCCACTCCCATAGGAGGACTAAGTTCCTCACACTCACCACGAGCTGGTGAAGATCTTCCAGCCAGTTCTGTTTCCACTCTGCTGCTCCCCTCTGTGACTGTGTCCTCCCACTGAGGCCCTCGGATTCACCAGCCTCCAGCTTCACCATGACTGCATGTCTTTGGTTTCCAGCAGGATTTCATACACAATAGGACCAGCTCTGGTGAGAACAAGAATTTCATTCATTCAGAATTTCATTCATGTTTTTCTTTTCTTTTTTTTCTTTCTTTTTTTTGCTTTATTTTCTTTCTGGGTTGAAAGGATCCATCTCCTTTTGTCTAGTCTTCTCCAGGATGTCTTATTCCAGCATGTTACCTGTTTCTCTCAAAGAGGTTCATTATTTTTCTGGTTATTAATCCACTGTCTTCCAAGCTCTCTCTCTCTCTCTGACAGCTTTTAATATTCTGTTCTTGTGATGAAATTCTGGGACCTTGATTATTATATATCTGGGTGTAGATCTATTTTGGCTATAGCTGGCTGGAATTCTGTATGCCTCATTTATCTGAATATCATTTTCTTTTCCTAAACTTCGGAAGTTTTCTTTAATTATTTCTATAAATAGGCTTTGCATTTCATTTGTGTTTACCCCTGCTTCTTCACTCATGTTTTTTATTCTTAAGTTATAGATCTTTTTTAAAAATTTTATTTTAAAGAGGGTATAATTAAACAGAAAAAATATATTATTAAAAAAACAATGTAAGAGGCACAGATTTCAAAGCAAGACAATTGGAGATCCTCACTGTCTATCATATTGTCTTTTGTTTTCTTCCAAATAGTTGTCTATATCTTCACATACAATGAATTCATACAAAGCAAAATAGTAAATAACTTATCAGAACAAGATGATGAAATCATTTTAGATCTTCAAGGCCAGATAATAGGTAAGTCATCAATGGTTGCCAAAATTTCTCTCATTCTCTTTAAAATGGCTGTCCATACCTTCACATATGTTGAAAAAAACAAAACAAAACAGACTAAAATCTCTATGAACAAAACATAATAGTAATGCTGCATTTCACACCATGAAACTATGGAATCAGCATTGGGTACCTTAGTGTCCCTTTTTCATAAAAAGTAGCTATTGATTTCATTGTGCATTATATAATCAATTTTCATAAATTATTTAGAAGTTCTATACATGCATGAGTTTCTACATGTATACCTATCGTTTCTGTACTACAGGAAAAAACACAACAAAAGAAAACAAGACAAAACAAAACAAATTCTTAGAAAAACATCAAATGAAAAAGACTTATAAACAACAATAGCAAACAGCCCAGAACACTGACAATATAGGCCTTCAAATCAAGGTGGTATGAGTGTAACTAGGGTTGTTATTTTACATAATGATCTTTAAAAGTTCCTCAAGTCACCATACAATAATATGCACAATTGTTCCAATCCTATGAATGTTAGTTATTTTGTTCCAAGAACTTACAGAATTTGTGGCAAAATCATCTTAGCTATCCTAAATTCATTTATATATAATTTTAGATATTTTTTCTCTTCCCTTCCTTTATCTTTTTCCTCATTTTCCCTGACATATCATTTTTCCACTTTAAGCAGATTCTTGTCCTTTCATTGTATTTATTGAGTTTTTGTATCTTATCTATTCTAACAATTTGTTACACTAGGGAGACTATACAGTATTTACACATGTGAGTTTGATTTATTTCACTTATAAGTATGGTCTCAAATTGCACCCATTTACTTATAAATATCTAAATGTGATCATTCTTTATAGCAGAGTAGTACTCCATTGTATACAAATACCATATCTTTTTTATCCATTCCTCAGTTGATGGGCATTTAGGTTGTTTCCAATATCTGGCTATTACAAATTGTGCTGCTATAAACATGGGTGCACATATATCACTGTGGTATGACGTTTTCAGTTCTTCTGGGAATATGCCCAAAAGTGGAATAGCTTGGTCAACTAGGACTTCCAATCCCAGCTTTTTGAGGAATTTCCAGACTGACCTCCACAGTGGTTGCACCAGTCCATACTCCCACCAACAATGCAAAAGTGTTCCTTTTTCTACGCAGCCTCTCCAGCATTTATTGTTGGTACTTTCCTTTATCCTTGACATTCTTTCTAGAATAAGAAAAAAACCTCATTGTTGTTTTAATGTGCATCTCTCTAATGATCAATGATACTGAACATTTTTTTCATGTTTTTATTTTCCATTTGTATTTCTTCATCTGAGAACTGTGTATTCATCTCAGATGCCCATTTTTGCAATGGGTCTTTGAATTTTGGGGATCTGATTTTTAAAATTCTTTATATGTTCTGGACAGAAGTCTTCTGTCTGAATAACTGCTCAGTAAGATTTTTCCCAATTAGTGGGTTTTCTTTTCACTATTCTGATTTTTTTGACATGCAAATACTCTTTAATAGGATGTGATCCGAGTTATTGATTCTGTGAAGTATTGTGCATGCAGTTTGATTCTTGTTCATGAATTCTCTATCTACTATGTCTTCCATGTACTGCTGAGAATGTATATTCTGATGTTGTATGGTGGAACACTCTGTAAATGTCTACTATGTCCATTTGTTCACAACTGTGATTTAGTTTTATTATTTTTTTGCTGACTTTCCATCTAGTTTAGCTATCCCTTTGTGTCAATGGCATGTTGAAGTCTCCTGTTACAATGGTGTTATTGCTTACTTGGTTTTTCTTTTCTGTTAATATTTGTTTTGATTAGCGGGGTGCTCCTAAATTTGATTCGTATATATTTAAGATTATTATCTCTTCTTCCTGAAGTTTTCCCCTTACTAGTACATAGTGGCCTTTTTTAGTTCTTTTGATCATTCTGGGTTTGAATTTCATATCATATGCAAATAGAATAGCTGCCCCTGCATGTTTTGGGTTCTTGTTGCATGAAGTATTGTTTACATCCTTTGATTTTCAGTCTATGAATTTCCTTTTGGGTTAGATGGGTTTCTTGTAGACAGCATATAGTTTGGATGTTGTTTGGTGATCCATTCTGCCAGTCTGTTTCTTTATTTGGTGAATTGAGGTCATTTACATTAATGGTTTACTTTTGAAATGTTACCTTTCAGCTTTTGATTCTTTACCTTTCCACTGTGTTTTATTGTTTGCCTTGCTTAGTGCTTCTTTCCTATGTCTGTCTGGAATGTCTTTGAGTATTATTTGCAGGGTTGGTTTGGTAGGCACTAAGTTCTTCATCATTTTTTTGTCGTGGAAGTATCTTAATTCTCCATCCATTTTGAAGGACACTTTGCAGGTTATATCAGTCTAGGTTGGAAGCCGTTTTCCTTAAGATCCGAAATAATTCACTCCATGCTCTTCTTGACTTCATTGTTTTTGCTGAGAAGTTTATTATGATTCTGATAGGCTTTCCTTTATAGGTGATCTCTCTCTTCTCCCTAGCAGCTTTTAATATTTTTTTCTTATGTTGGATTTCTAGAATGTTTATTATTATATGACTTGGTGTAGTTTTATTGTGGTTATGGTTATTTGGAGTTCTATATGCTTCACTGATCTGTATGTCAGTTTCCATTCTCCTGTTTGTGAAATTTCCAGGTATTACTTTGGTAAATAGCCTCTTGATATCATTTGGGTTATCACCTTCCTTTTCATTTGTACCATCAATCTTCTGTTGTTTTACTTTGCATTATATTTCAGTTGTTGAATTGTTATTTCCTGGATCCTTGTTATTTTTAAAAGATCTTTCCTTTCTTGTTCACTAGCTGCAATCTTGTCTTTGAGGTCTGAAATTCTACCTTCACATTCATTGAGGCAGCTTTGCCAATTTTTGATGGAATTTTTGATTTCCTGTATATCTCTTTGAATCTGCTTCATGCATTCTGTTTCTTATATTGTTCACTCAGTTTATAACTGTGTGCATTTTTCATCTAATTTTTTTAACTATGTCTTCTTTAGATGTGTTCAGCATTTCTTTTATTACATTTAATATTTCTTCTTTTACCTGGGAGACTATTTTTGATTTGAGTTCTTTTATAGCTTTCCAGAGTTGTTTCTTTACTTCAGTTGTGTTCATTTCAGGAATTTTGGGTGTATGGCTTATACTTTCTTCTGTGGCCATGTCTCCTACACTTGCTAGGGCTGGGCTGGAAGTTTGAGATTGCATTTTGCTCTTTTGTTTTGTCATTTGCCCATATTTCTAGGTTTAGAGTGTTATTTCAAAGCTTCCCCTGTGTACTGGGAATCAGTTGGCCCACTTTTGGCTTCTGGGGCAGACTGAAGGCAACGGCTAATTGCATGGAGTTCACTGGGCATGGGCCAGTTAGGCCCATGGGGACTGCAGTGCATCCTTGGGTGATTTCCGATGCAGGGCATGTTCTTAACACCTGAGAGTAAAATTTCAAGGTTTCCCTGTGTGCTCGGATTCAACCCACAACCATTCAGAACCTGGGACTATATTCTGGCCCCTGTTATCTGCTTGGCATTCGCTGGGTGTCAAAATCCTCTTGTCATCTTCTAGCCTTGTATTATTACTTCCTGGTTCCTTGTTATTTTTAAGAGATCTTTCCTTTCATGATCACTAGGTGCAAACTTGTCTTCAAGGTTTGATAGTCTATCTTTAGTTTCTTTCAAGCAGTTTTGCCAGCTTTCAATGGAGTTTTTAATTTCATGGTAATCTCTTTTAATCTGTTTCATGTATTCTATTTTTTTATATTCTTCATTGAAGGTTTGCTTCCTTTTTCTATACTCCTTTATTCTTCCATCTGTATCTTTTTTAGAATTGCTTAGAAAATCTTTTATGCTTCTTATATCTTCTTTTATCTGTAAGAGAATTTCTGTTGTATGTTCTTTTACAGCTTCATGAAGTTATTTCTTTATTTCAGTTGCTGTTACTTCAGAAACTGCATGTGTATGAGTCCAGATCTCATCTGTGTTTACCTCTCCTCGGCCAGTACTGTTTGGGTTGGAGGCCAGAGACTGACGTTTGATTCTTCATCTTGTCATGTTCCAGACAAGTGGGTAGTGGGGTCCCTGGCACTTTCTGTATTGTTTATAATTACTCTGAAGTGTGCTGGCTAGCTTTTTCTGTGTTTCCTCCTTTTCCCAGTCTTCTGGTAACTACTGGAGTGTAAGCAGGGGTGGGTCAGGCTGGCCCCTCCCTTCTGAGCTGGTTAACCACAAGGAGACTTCTCCACATTAGTTTGTGCCAGGCAGGCTTGGTTGGTTAGGGATAGGTTTTGAGAAAGCTTGGCAGTTGCTTTTGGATGGTGCACAGAGACATGACTCCATCTAAGCAATTTCCACCAGTTTGCTCTGCACTAGGAGTGGCTGGATGAACTTGGCTACAGTTCTGGTTCCGGGCTTATCCTGCCCAACTCCAAAATGGCACCTGACATATCACCCACTTCCATGGAAAGACTGAGTCCCCCACACTCACTGACAGCCAGTGCAGTTCTCTGGTCCACATCTCCCCTCCACCACCATGTCTCTCCACGCCTCCTGATACTTTTGCGCTTACCAGCCACCAACATCACTGTGACCATGCATTTCCAGATTCCAGTGGCACTGTTCGCACAGTGGGACCAGCTCTGATGAAAGTGTCACTGGCTACCACTTTCTGTTTAAGTTTTTCATTTTCTAATTCTCTATGTGGGCTTCAGTTCTCAATTTATATTCTTCTTAGGTTGTGGGGACCCACTTTTTCCTTTTTGTCTTCTCTAGAATGCTATATTACAGCGTTTTGGCTGTTTCCCTCAGAGAGTCTGATTTCTCTACTGTTTACTCTTCTGCCATCTTCCCAGACTTAAAATCTCCTGTGTTTTTGTAATAAATAGAAAGCTAGTATTCTTTCAAATGTTTGTTCAAAAGTGTGACATATCTTGGTTTAGTATCTACGTCTGACTTAATTTCCAGTAATAATTTTATATTTATACATAATAATTTTAATTATGGATAAGTCAACACATTTTGAGACACATATAGATTATCTAATATTAATGTAACAATTTTCACTGTCAAGACAGGTAATGAGACTGTACCCATAAATTCTCTTACAGTTATCTAAATTGTCCTACGTGTGTCTTTTTGTAGTGCACATTTTCTTAAACAGAAATATTTAACCCTACATGAGACAATATTTCTTCATAGAGATAAGCAGAGAACTTTACGGTGATGGTCATGATGGCTGGATTTTCCATAGCACCCAATTTCTTAAAAATTACAACTTAAGAAAGCCATAATTTGCCTTCCACTTATTTTCAGATGAAGATGAATAAATTAATATGTGACATGTTTTTTAATTTTAAAGAGAAAAAAACAAGGAAAATAAAACAATAAAGTCAATCAAATTAAACCAGAATAAGTGATACAGGACTTCCAAATCTTATGAAATCAGCAATACTTACCACAATGCCTTTGCTGTCTTCAACATAGCTGCAGATATGACCTCCAGACATGCTAAAAATTTAACAGAACAAGATAGAATAGAAAAAATAAAAAAAAGCAATGGATGCAATAAAGGACATCAAAGCAAGCCAGTAGTAAATGTGTAACGGTTTCCATAACATGTCTTGCTATGTTTCAAATAGTTGCTCATGCCATCAGAGTTAAAATAAACAAAACAAAAAAGAATAAACTCCAACTAAAAGAAAAAAACAATGAAAATGATATGGTTTTTGGAGAGAGATCTCATCCCATGGGGCCTGGTTCTCTCTTTCTGTAGCCCTCAAATGGCTTATGTGATGTTTTTGTATGTGTTTATGTGTTGATCATAAAAAAAAAAAAACTCTTGCATTCTTTGAAGTTTGGAGCTTGGTAACCTCATATGTGAACTGGAGTGAATGCATGGTGGGGTCTGCTCAGTTTACATAATCCTAAACCAGAAAGGAAACCACAGAGGCTGACAGGAAGCCAGCTCCCCAACTTCCTTTTCTGCACATTTCTTTGGGCCTTTCCTGGTACTCTATGCATCCCCAGGGCCCTCTGCTCCTCTATCACATTCTCTCCTAGTATCCAACACCCTGTTCTGGTCTGAGGCATCAATCTGTGCTCTGTCCTGTGCACCACCTGCTGCCCCTGAACACCCCACTCGGTCCTCAGTACCCCTGTGGAGAGGTTTGTGTCTGGGCAGATAGAAATGTTTCCTCACAGTGTCTCTGGCACACTAGTACATGGTAAGCTCTCCTTGTTCACTGGGTCAAGCTGCAAGGAGAACTGGTTCTTGGATGTGATACTTGCAATGTTAATTTGGTGAATTGGTGATGAGTTATTAGCTGGGCCTCAGCTCTCATCATCCTATACCCTCTGTTGAGGCTCCTTCTCTCTGCACTGATGGATCCAGCCCCGAGAGACACCACCAGTAATGGAGTAAATATACAGTGCCCAGTGAGGAGCAGGGTCTACAAGGGCTTCATTAGGCCAGGTCCAGACTCCTGAATCTGCAGCTGAGAGAACCACAGGGAGTGCTGAACTCAGGTGAAGCTTCCCCACCTTGTCCTGACTGAGTTCCTGTGATGTTCATATGTGGGAGACACTACCACAGAGAAGGAGTGGACATTGCTGAGTGATCTTAAAGAACAGGTATGCAAACCCCTCACAATGTCTTAAAATCTAAGAAAGAACCAGAATTTAAACCAGTACCTGGATGCTCCATGGAGCGTGCACATGTGGAAGGTACTCCAGAATAGAAAAACCTGAGGGAGTAAAACGGGGGGGGTCCCCTGTTTGGAGGCTGCCTCTTGGTGGAAGATGATGACTGAGCCTTCAGAGAGCCCAGTACTCTTTGTTGAGTCCACTGCTCCAGGCCAAGGTCCTGTTAATATAGGAAAGGACATTTGGGGTCAGAGGAGCTTGCTGGAGAGCTGAGTGTGCTCTCAGATTAGGGGTGGCTTTGGTAAGATGGAAACCAGCGTATAGTTTCCAGGGAAAATGGGGTGACAGTTACCTGCACTAGTGTGTGTGTGCACTTGTGCTCAACACACAACAGAAATTCACAGTTTACATATGCAACAGTGTCAGGATACACATCGGGTCTTCATTCAAATCCATTTCTATTCCCCATTGTATCATCCTGAAAAATTATAACCTACATCTCTATTATACCCATTCTTGTCATTATGAAAATGGAGCTAAATAACTCTGTTTGGAAAAACTAGAAATCCTCAAGGACAGAGTCAATCTGCCACTCCCTACCTAGACCCTGAAGACTCATATTCTCAGGATGAGTCAAATTTCCAAATTTGCAGTGTGACTTCAACGCTGCAAGATCACTAAGTCTTCACCTAGATCTACTGGCTGTAAAAAAAGACACCAGATGTTTTCCTTGGAGATTTTTTGGGAAATCTCTTGTAAATTTTGAGACATTTTTATAATCAAAATCTGCTACTGTGTGACATTGCAGTGCTCAGATTCTTGTATTATTTAATACTATGTAAAACTATACTTCTGTCACTATTTATACTAAGTATAAAACAATTGCTGCAGTTGATGCACTATACATCAAATCATCATGACTGACTCTACTGAGAATGAAATATTTCTTTCTGTACTTTACCTTTCACTTCACTATTCTGAATAAGAACAGAAATTTCATTGTCAAGTTCTAAAATCAGTTTTGGACATTGATGGAATAAAGAACACAATTTCTCAATCATTCTAAATGGAACTGATACCTCCACTGAAAGCATGGATTTTTCCAACCACACGTTTAATGCACAGGACAAGCAGAGTGTGTAGACAGATTAGGGACATTTCTCTCAAAGTCTAGAAGCAACAATTTTCATTTTAGAAGAAAATGCGCAGGACACAGTGTAAGCCTAGCCACAACAATACTGCATATCTATGCCACATTTTTCAGTTGCTGCAGTGTGAACTTTCACAGCCAAAATTTTGGCATCAGCTTCAGAAGGCAGGCCGCCTGTTTCCACCTTCAGCTGCAGAACCTTGGTTCAGAATGATTCTCAGCAGTGAGGAGAAGATGGAAGAAGGCACTGAGGTAGCATCTGGAGTTCATGCCTAGGAGAATGAACTGCATGCACAAGGGCATGAGAAACCCACACCTAAACTGCTCTCCACACCAGCAAGCGCTTGCTGAAGTGCAGGTGGCAGCAGAGAGGAGGGTCCTTGGAGACATGGGCTGACCTGGGAGCTGCTGTTTTTCACAGGGCCAAGGAGTGAGCAACCCCAGGTGGGTGCAGGGTGAGAACAGACAGCAGATGTGTGGAACAAGGGCTGGGACAGCTCCCACCTCAGGGCACTGCTGGGTACACAGGATATTCAGTCTTTTAGCCCTGGCCCAGTCTTGTCCTCAGGACTGTGACCAGGGAGAGACAGGAGAGCAGTCAGGCCACATCACCCGGTATAGCTGGGAGTCCCTGGAGGTGGGGTGATGGGGTGTGATCCTCTCATAGCATGAAGTGTGCAGTGTCACCCATATGCAGGAGCTCATATTGTATTTTTATTTAAAATATTAGGCCTCTGTAATTTTTCATTTTGTTCATAACTTCAAACGTCTACAAACATTTTCTGCTTTGCATACCTGCTCCAACTTTAAAAGTCAATTTTACTCTTTCTAGTCTTCAATACACACATTACATTAACTGTGTTGCAGGATTTCAGATAGCACAGTGAACATCAAAATTTTATTTTGCTATAGCAAATATTCAGGACAGGAACTGCTAGGCTGTGTGTTAAACGCTGATTTAAGATTTTAAGCAAATGTTGTCTACTCTTCCAATATAGTCCTGTCTGTTGATTTACATTAAGAAGTAAATCATGAGAAAATGATCTTATGGGCTATATCTTGTTCTCAGACTCTTTAGGGAATTTTCTCAAGTTTATTAATCTTTGCCAATTACATATTAACAATTTTTTGTCTCATCTATGTTAATAAAGCACTTAAGGTAAGGAGATAATATATCCATCACTATGCCCATGAAAGATGATGAAATAGTTAAAATAAAGATGATCAGAGTGATACAAAACAGTTAAATTTTACTTGATACATACATGAAAGACACATAATTACAGGGCACAAAAAGAAAAACAGATAATAAAAATTTTGGTAAAAAAATTTATGGTAGATAAATAAATGAAAGGTAAACACATAGAGTTGTTGGGTGAATAGAAATATGACAGCATAAATGGATAAAATGATGATAGATGAATACATAGACACATAGTTCAACCAACAGAAGATAGAAACTTGGAAAGATAATTATGTAACATCCTTCCTTTCCCAGATTCCTTCTATAATTTTTCATTTTGTTTATAATTTTTAAACTATGAATGTACTAGTCAGGGTTTTACTAGAGAGAACAGATATAAAACAAGACACACAGATGTAAAGGAAACAACAAGATTGGCTTACGATGATCAGCCACAGAGTCGGATGAGGAAGTGTGCAGAGGGGGTCTACACAATGGAGGCCAAAGGATTCAATCCAATATCTTTACCTTAGTGTCTCGTGCAAGTCCACAGCAGCAGGCTGATGGGTCTGTGACAGAAGGCTGAAGGTTCTACAATTGAAGACTTAAGAGTCTACACTGGAATCCAGGAGACGAGGTCCAACCAAAGGTGAAGACTGGAGCTTCTCCTAAGAATGGCATGCATTCGTCCTTCCTCCCTCCCTTTTACACCTCCAGGTGATGATCCACCCTACTGTGGGTCTTCTTCTACACCCTTGGGTGTAGAGTTGCTAAACTCATTTAGTTAAACTTGTAAATGTCTCAAGTTGACACAATCAGTCAACCACTTCAATGAATAAATAATTGATTATATATCTGATCGTGTAGAAATATAGACACTGGGATTTGCTTCCTAGGGAATCTTCTCAATGACATTTTGCCATGTCCCCGAATAAATTTGATGCCTAGTCTCTTTTTCAATGATTTCACACCAGGTTGGCATCAGAGTCCAGGCCTGCCCCAGTCTTGTCCTCAGGAACTCAGGAGAGCACAGAGAAACCTGAAGTCCAGGTTCCTCTGTGGGCAGGCCCTGGCCTCCTCTCTGGTCTTGACTCTACTGTGGGTACCTTGCTCTTCCATGGATCCATGATCAGGTCCTTCACTGTTCGCTGGTCAATTAGCAGATGAGTGAGAAGTGGAAAACAGTGTTTTCAAACATGCTGAGACCAGCTTTCATAGATGTCCAAATTTTATGCAGGGTAATGTAAATATAGCAAATTCACTTCGTAATGCAAGCAGACATAGTATTTAAGACATTCCATAAGACTTTCTCAGACTCACTGCTATTGATGCTAGGTCCTAATAAACACTGCTCATGCAATGCTCTATGACTGCAGGGTGTATGACTACTGTGGTCTATACTGAGATGGCAAGAGGCCCATCCACAGTGGAATCTACATCAGCTCTCCAAGGCATCGCCCTACATCAACAAAGTTGTGGAAAAGAACAGCTCCAATAACATTTAAACACTCAGATCAATATACAGTGATGTCCATCCATTCAGAGTAAAAGTCTCTGCATGACAGAGCTGGAAAGTGCCCTTCAGGATGAGATAGATGCCTGGCAGATGCATTGTAGGGTGGATGGCAAACTTGCAGTCAACAAAGAAATAATTTTCATGGCTAAGTATTTTAACATAAAAACTATTGAGACAGTGTAGTCACTTGTGTTGTGAGCAATGTCATAATTAAAAATTTATTGTGCAATTCATAATGAAATATATAATAGGGAAACAAAGCCTGATACCAGGAAAATATGACTCACTAGTATCAGGGACATAAAAGACCCCTAGAATTTCTGTCCCTTGACTAGTGTGGGAGATGCTAATCCCCAGGAGAGAAAACCTTCCAGCCTTTACCACAGGACTGTGAAGTTGCTTCTCTAGAGCAGTTTGTGCAGCACGCCCTCTGCTGGTCCTGAGTTTCCCTGCAGGCAAGTTTATGTCTGGGCTCATACTGGCATCAAAGGACTGTGTGTCTTGAACAGTAGTAGATGGCTGTGTCTTCTGTGGTGACAGAGTTCAGCTGCAGAGAGAACTGGTTGTTGCTTGTGTCTCTGGTGATGGAGATGCGTCTCTTAATGGATGGGTTGTAATTAGTGCTATCATCAGAATAGATTTCCCCCATCCACTCCAGGCTTTTTGCTGGAGGCTGACGGATCCAGCTCCAAGCATAACCACTCGTTGTGATGGAGAATCCAGAGACTGTGCAGGTGAGAGACAGGGTCTGTGAAGGCTTCACTAGGCCAGACCCTGACTCCAGCAGCTGCACCTGGGACAGGACACCGGGGAACAATTAAAACCATCTGATCAGTCACACGTTTTGGTAACCTTTCCAGAGACACATGCCTTACATTGAGGACACTCACCATTGGGACCAGCCACCAGGCACAGGAGAAGACCCAGCAGTCTCATCTTTTAGACCACACAGCTGGCTTCCTGAGAGACTTAAGCCTTGTCTGGGGATGTAGCTGTGACCTCCCACAAACTATGGGAGGATTTTCAATCTAAAGTTGGAGCTGATATTTGCATATAGGGTACACACTTCCTATATCATGGGGACATTAAGGCCTCACTATGTCTGCTCCTTTTGTCCTACTGAGAGGAACCTTGTATTGTGAATTTCAGCTGGGCTTGAGTCTGTGATAAGTGGGAAGTTAAATTTAGAGGGGTGGTGGAAGCAGGACAATGATGACCCTATATTCCTGATCATAGGAAGGGATTCCTCCTGGTCCTTCTCCCTTCCTGTACCCCAATCCCACTCTCTTCACATCCAGGCTCTGGTGCTGGTTCTCAGGACCAAACTGAGCACAACCTCTGTGTCCTCATGGTCTCTTCCCTATTGTTCTATCCATGCTGATTAAAAGCTTCTTTAACTGTCATTTTTGTCATCATGAGAGGTCCACCTGCCTCCTGCTCTAAGACATCCTGTGATCCAAGTCCCACCTGAGAAGAACCAGCTAGAATTGCAAATAAGGCTATGTTATCTCTGTTTTTTTCTCACAGGGAAGTTTCTAATAAGCTGGGGAGAGAAGGAATCCATGTGCTCTTTTTTCCTGCAGCCACATGACGGTATGGCTACTGTTTTCATTCCGTTTCCAGATTCAGCTTCTCCTCTTGTTCTCTGGAGTTTATTCCTAAATTCACTAAATGTATCACATTGTAGTTTTCATTTTTTGAGCAATCAGGTACTATGAACACCATGCATACAATAACAGTGTCTCTAAACATAAATTGGAGCAATTACTAATCTTAATGTTTCTACATTCTTTTTGTTGGTTAGTTTTTGAAAGAAAATGTCACTTTACAGTACAGGCTATGATACTGCCTTTCTATTAAATGGATGGCAGGAGCTGACCTCAAGTGTGTGGTGGTTTTCCTGTTTTGTTCCCCTAAGGGTCAGTAGCACATGGCGGTGACACCCATATCTGACTTAAAACATATATTTCTTTCTTTTGTTTTGTGAAAATTGGTTTCTAATCCAAGTTCTCCTTAGCTTTGATCTTGTAATTTTCTGTCTAAAGACTTCCATTTTTTAGCAATGTGCATACTTATTAGCTTTTATTTTTTGTGGCCTCATTCTTCTTTTCTTAATCATCCTTAGAAATTTAGTTGCCAACGACAGTGACTTATCTTTATTGGTTCCATATTTATACTCCAAATTTTATATTTTCAGAATTCACAACAAACCTGACAATGACATTGTTCTCCATGCATGGATAACTGAGGACTTTTTAATGAATTCCTCACATTCAAGACTGGCAACCCTTATCACATATAAGAGTTTTGAGGATAAGATACTCAGTGTGAAGGTTCATGCATTTTCTGATCCAAAACAATTCATCACATCTTTCCTTGTTTCAGCAACTTTTCATGGAAGTCTTTGATATTTCCTTCCAGAACAACATTAATAATATTTAAAGTGTCATTTCAATATCCAGTTCAGAGCACAACAGACATAGTCAGTGAGGCACACATGCCCTGTTCAGACACCACCTAGATTATGTGCTGTGTCACTGTAGGAAATCTCTAGTGATTTCCCTTGGGGAATTACACAAAGGGTATGGGAAACTCTCGACCTCTTTTCAAGTATCAGTGTTTGTGCCCCATTCAGGCAGACATTTGTCCGTGGTGTGAACGTGGGATATGTGAGTGGGGTGAAAGATCAAGATATTTTGTGAAGTGTAAACTCTGGAGCTTGTTCACCTGCACAGGTCCTCTTTTGTCAGGCTGAAGCACCTTGCGTGAGATCTGCAGCTGTGACATCCATGTTGGTTCCTTTCCTATGCTTCATCTCGTGCCCTGTGTCCTTAGTGGTTTCCCTTGTAATCCTGTGGCAAAGCTTTTCTAGCACATTCATCTAAGCTTCCATTTTACTGCTCTACTCCAAATAGGATGCTATTCACACTGTAAAGGAGGATCATAGGCCAGAGCAAATGACTGTGAGGAACAGGTTCCTCATTTCACTTCAACAGACACAACCACGGGTGACATCCTGCTTCACCACCTGACATATATACTAAATACCTGGCGTATATACTAAAGGGAATGTCCATGAGGAGATTTAGGACGCAGCACTGTATTTCTCACTCTTTGCTTCACAGATTGACAGGATGGGGTGAACATGTCTTCTCCACCACTACTCCCACTGTGGCACACTGAGCTGGCACAGGTCCAAGGAAACACCACAATGTGAAAATAGAATGAAGCCTACAAAATCTTAGGCCAACAAACCTGCCCTCTTTTAAAGTCGACTCATCACTGGTATTTGTTTCAGCAAGAGAAACCTGGTTGATATAATAGTTGTGCACATAGGACAATATTATGTTTTCCATTCATTAACAGAACATCTCTTTTTAAGTTTGTATACTATTTCATTTGTTTCACCAATGTTTTATACTTTTCATTACACCAATATTTCAACTTTTTGGTTAAATTGATTTCTAGTTTATTTTATGTAGCTATTGCATTTAATTCTCTTAATTTTTTTGTCTTCTTGAGGCAACTATCTATGCAGTTCGAGCTAGCCTAAAATTCACTTTTTAGGGCAAGCTGGTCTCCTACTTGGGAAAATTTTCCTGCTTCAGCCTCTTGAGTGCTGGGATTACTGGTGTGGACCATGACACCTGGCTTAATTCTCTTATAATTTATTTCAAATCTTCACTAATGGCATCCATATATGTTGATTTTTGTAGTCTGATTTAGTGTTATTTATTTTTCCTGAATATGTTTTGAGTTTTATCATTTGTTGTGGATTATTTAAAATTTCCAGACATATATTTATGTCATGCATAAACACAAAGCTTGAATTCTCTCTTCCCAATGTGTATGGCTTTAAGTTATATTTTTCGTTTAATTTTCACATGAGAACTTCCAAAAGAGCGTTTAATAGAAGTCATGGAGTTGGTCATCCTTTTTTGTTCTTCACTTTAGGGAAACCAAATTTTCACTTTTGTCCGTTCAGCATGCTGTTACCTGTTTTTTTGGTTCATTATAGTCACTGGTGTGTTCTTGCATAGAAACCTCTTTGAGAGATTTTATCACTCACAGATGTAAGCGTGGCTGTAACCATGTTTTATTCAGCATTATTTGACATGATTTTATGATTTTTGTTATGCATTGTCTTTGTGTTTTTTAAATATTTAATTATTTACCCACAGAGGACTCCTATTTTTTTATTGGTACTGGTGATTGAACTCTTGATGGCAACCTTGCAAGGCAGGGGCTTATGCTGCTGAGCTAAATCCCCAGCCCCCAGCGAACTGCTTTTTGTTTTTCTTTTACTTTAGTTTGCAATTTGAGAGCACACTCATGAATGAAATAAATCAGACTCACAAATATAAGCATCATAGAGTCTCCCTAGTTTGAGAAACCAAAAGATTAAATAAGATCCAAAAGTATTAAAGCTTTGTGAAAGAGAAAGGTAAAGAAAGTGTTCCTTTTTATTTAGTGCAAGGATCAGAAAGGTGGCAGTGAATCAGGCTTAATTGTATTTAAATATATTTAAATTTTTGTGTTGTAAAATAATTTTTGAGGAATTTTGCATCTACTTTAATCAGAGATATTGTCCCTTATCATTCCTTTGTTTTTCTCCTTTTATTAGTGGGATCATAGCTTCATAAAATGAGTGTGCAAGTAATATTTTTCAGGTCATTTATAAATATGTTTAAGAAAGTAAATGCAAAGCTTTATCTACTAAACAATACATACAATTATACACATATCATATGATATAAAATCAACATGCATACGTGAATGTTTTAAAAATCAGTAAAACAAACTTAACAAAAGTGATAAGATGTTTTGGTATAGAGGGGTAAGAATTTTAGTTATTTCTTCTTTATTTGATAAAATTCAATATTTATGTCATCAAATTCTGGGAGAAGGTTGAGACAGTGTCCCTTTGTTTTTGGATTCTTTATCATTACTAATCATAGCTCTGCTTACATTTTCCTTGTTTTTTGGTTCATGTATGGCAGATTAAATTCAGGGAATTTATCCATTTTGTAGCCTTCTGTTTAGGCATAGTTGCAGAAACCACACTATGGCAGCTGGATCACATAGTATTTCAATCTAAAGTTTCATGAGGAAACTCCCTACAGATAATATAGTTTTGTATGCAATAATTTATATTCCCTCAACAATGCAGTAGTGTTCTATCTTCAACATACTTTACAAGACTTGCTATAATTCATCTTATTAACAGTCATTGCAACAGATCTCACAACACTCTTTGTTGAAATAAACATCTTTTGTCAATGACTTTCTTATACAATGTAAAAAATAAATTGCCCATATGTGCATCATTCTCTTTTGAGTTATGGTAATGCAGTGAAGGCATTTTGTGCAAGGTGTTAGAGTACATCTTCCTTTGTTTATGCTGTCATGATCATTTCCCTGACACAGACAACATATTTGATACATAGATACCAAAATTTAAAATGGTAAACTCCTGTGGTCGATACAACTTTAGCTCCTATCACATATTTCCTGGCTACTCTTTCTGATGTCCTTCTCTATGTGGCTTGGATACCATGGTCTCCTGTTTGAAGTCCTAAGAGATCACATCACAATGGTGCACACCAGTGACTCCCTAGGAAACTTGGGAAGGAAGAGACTGCATGACAGTTGGGTGAGCACAATCAGTTTTGACAGCACATCCCATATTGAGAGAACAATTTTACTTTTGCCTTAGTAATACTCTGTTTTATTAACCATAAATTTGACAATACAATTAAGTATGTATCATTTAAATTATGTGTAAATTTAGAGGAAAGAGTGAGTGTTGTGTGCAAGAATGAGTGAGGAGTCTTGAACTGTTACCTGGGTATGCAGAAGTCATTTCTGATCCTCTTCTGAGCTCCAGGTAATCGACCTGAATCATAAGATTAAAACCAGAGATCTTGTTTTCCATTCTAAGAAAGCAGATTAAAAAACAGATAAGAGAATAAAAATAAGGAAACATAAATTATTTTAAAAGATAATGGGACGAGTTCTGGGTTTGAGTACTGTTATCTATGGATGGAGTGCAAGATTTAAATTTTTAAGATTTATTCATTACCAAGGCTGGGCTATTTCTTTCATTCCTGTGTTCTAAATACTAAAACTGGAGGTGAAAAGGGAATATCAAAAAGATGTGTCCTGCATTGCAAAAATTTTGACATGTTGCCTATGTGTCCTCAGGTTCAAGTCCTCATGACCAGAGAGAAGCAAATTTTGCCTTCAAAACTGATATTTGGACATATGTGCTGCTGAGAATATATCTTACTATTGAATCAAATTTCTCCTTCAGGAGGATGAAAGATAAGCACAGACTCAAGAGTGCAGTCTCCCGGGGAATACATCAGGTGGAAGGGAAGCCTCACATCCCCAGAGTAACTAGCTCTGCTCCACCCTCTGATACTGTCCTGGGCAGAGCTGAACTCCTTGTGTCCTGTGCGCCCCCTGCTGATCCTGAGCACCATAGCAGGGAGGTTTGTGTCAGGCTCGAAAGGATGTCCTCTCATTGTCTCTTGCACAGTAGTACACTCCTGGGGGTCCAGAGCTTGGCTCCTCTGCAGAATTGCAGGGTGAGATCTAGGCTGGTTTACATCAGGTTTCAGTTTGGTCATTTGAGGATGGAATGTGGTTTTGGCATCGTCCCTGAAGATGGTGAATCTGCCTTTCAGGGATGTAGCATATTTCGTTGTGTGAATATTAACCTTGTTTCTGATAAGAGCAATCTATGCTAGGCCCTTTCCTGGAGCCTGAGGAATCCAGTTCATGTGGTAATGACTGAAGGTGAATCCCTAGGTCACATAGGAGAGTCTCAGTGAACCCTCAGGCTGCACCAGGCCTTCCCCAGACTCCACTAGTTGCACATCAGCTTGGACACCTGCAAACACAGAGATATCCTGCTCAGGAAACTGTTACATATGTCAACTATTTATTCCATTCTCTTTGGCTAAGTATCTCTTGTTTTCATTAATTACCTTTCAAAAGAGCAACAAGGAAAACCCAGCTGAGTGCAAGCTCCATGGTGAGCCATCCATGCTTGGTCCCAACCCTAGGGGAAACACCTTGGCTTCCAGGGCTGGGCTCTCTGCAGAGTTTCAGTGTGAGGGCTCAGCTGGTTTACACTGGGAGAGGGAAGGCTTATTTGCATGGCCTCCTGCTACATAGACAGCTCGGTGGACAGGAAGTAGAAAAATTTCCATAACAGATTACGTGTGAGTCTGCAGGTCCAGCTTGGTGACATTGTCATTATGTAAAATAAGAATTTCATGGAACTGTTATGACATTCACTTCTAATTCATACCCTTTATTTATTTTTATATATTGAAAATCTACATGATACAGATATCAGTGTTTACTCCATTATACAAATGTTGAATTCCTTACAGAAACACAGGTGAGTGATTCAATGTGACCTAGAGTTCCTATATGGTGTGAGAAGTCTAGTGGACCCAGGTCCTCCCTTGAGATCTCTAGGACAGAGTTGGACATGCTCTTTACTGTATTTAAAATATGCTCCTGTTTCTCTTCCTGCAGAGTTAAGTTACCTGTGCTTCAGGGATGCAGCACGCTGTGCACATCCGGGTAACTCTGCATTGAGGAAGGCTGTTGCCTGGGAGGTAGCCTCGACTCAGTTCAGGTGAAGCAGGTTTGCACAGATGTATTAAATGCAAATTGAAGGATGTAACTGGTTTACTGAGCAAGAGAAAGCAGATACACTAATGAAAACTTTCCTTGGAGTGTTGGCTGGGCAGTGCCACCAGGGCCCAACATCAGCTCCAGGCCTGGGACAGTGAAGGACGTTTCCAGATTTCTCAGAACCAAGGAGCAGTTCTCCTTCTAGCACACGGATAGAAGACAACACTTGGAATTGCATATCCCGAGAGGAAGAGTGATGTGGGTTTACCATCCCATAAGACATATTTTCAGATTCCAGTAGAGCATGACCAGAAGCCACAGCTGATAGCTGAAAACTGTCAAGACCTCAAATGGATCAGTCCATGGTATATAAGGGCCAGTGGCCGAACGACAGAAGAGACAAAGAAGTTCTTAACAAAACACAAGTTCTTATGTTTAAAAAAAGAGAATGTAATCTATTTTGATCAGGGTATGCTTCCTGATATGAGTTTTGATGGGAAAATTATATTGGAAGATAAGCAAAAAATTTTTATGGGCCCAATGGAAATGAGGGTCTTTCTCTTGATCTTGCCACCCAGAATATTGTGAAGGATGTGGAACAAAGAGGCACCTGATGCACTCATGTCGGCTGTGTGGATATTGCATTGGTTTAAGCAGTGCCCAAGGTTCTTTGGATTCTGCACTGAGAAAGGGCGGAATGTGGAGCTAAGGTGATAGAAGAAAGAACCCTACAGAGCCAGATGGAGTGGTTTGCCCGGTGTATGGATGATACCTCATGGTAGAATACAGAGAAATTCCCCTAGCAACAGCTCAGATATGGAGCTCAGATGGACGAATGCTGTTCCATGCGGGCAGCACCGCCAATCATGTCTTTACTGTCCCATGTATGAAAGATGATGTTGGTGTTGATAAACCTCAGCAGCAGTGCCATGTGGCTCGGAGGAAGATTCATATGTGGGTTCTGGATGGAGTTAATCATGCCACACAAGTCAAGTGGAATACAGATGCCAAAATTAGCCTCTGACATCTTCCAGATTTCAGAGAAGCTTGCGGTGTATGAAGGATTAACGGGGGACTCCACGACTGCTGTGGTGCCCTGTAGCATTGCTGGATGCTAAGTGCTCATAAGTGGAGATGGTTCTCACCTTCCAGCGATTCCCACTTGAAGGATACCACTGATGTATGTACCCATCCAGTGTGAAACTTCTTCTCTGATTTCCTAAGCTCCAGAAGGACTGGAAAGTTATATGGCAGGTAAAGAATTCCATGCAGCTATACTCTGATGGGAATGGAGTCCATAGGCTAGTGAAAAATGTCTTACAAGTCATATAACAGTCCTGACACAACAGGGCACAGCATTTTGTTATTAATAGGCCAGCTGGAAACCAGCAAGACTTGTCCTGGAAGACTGAACTGTAAGCAAGCACAAGGTTTCATGATGCTTGCTGAACTCTTATAGCTTCTACAGACTCCCAAGGTCCATATGACTGATCTTCTGACAGTATTTTCATGATTCTCAACTCGTGAAAGTTTGATTTATATTTTTTATTGTTTAATTTATGTCCAAGTCAAGGAAAACGCTGGACATTTAGGAAATTTCTTACATCTTAAGAATAATCAGGATGTTCAACTACACCATCCTTGGAAGTGGAAGCTTTTCTTTGTGAAATTGTGCATAGTAACAATATGTCATTGTACATGATAGACGTTTCCTATGGTAATAAAAGCTTTTTCTACTTTATCAAGCATTAAACTTTTTAAAGAAAATCACTGGACAGCAAATTAAACTTACCATAAAAAGTAAGGAGAATGGACAATCCATTGCATTATAATCAATGGTTTTACTGAAATAAATTTTCTGTGCAACCCATCATGATACGGATTGCAGAAAAAGAAAGAAACCTCAGTCAATGTGAGCACAACACTGCCTTACCAGAGATATAAAAGATTCTGGGAATCTCTATGCCTGGGGCTGGTGATGGACGTGAGAATCAACTGCAGAAAAAATCCTCTCCAATTTTTGTCCTCATTTTCTGGGAAGTTGGTTTTGTACCTCAGTGTGTTCTGCTAGCTCCCTGCTTGTCATGAGTGCCCTGCAGGGCAATTATGTCTGGGTTCACACATGCATCAAAACACTGTGTCTCTTGCACAATAATAGGTAGCTGTATCATCAGTGGTAACAGATTTGAGATACAGAGAGAACTGGTTCTTGCCTGTGTCTCTGGAGATGGAGATGTGACTCTTCAGGGAAGGGATATACTTAGAGACACCACTGGAATATATGGCCCCCATCCACTCCAGGATCTTTCCAGGAGCTGAAAGATCCAGATTTAGTCATTCCCACCTGTTGTGGTGGAGAATCCAGAGACTATGTAGGTGAGGGACAGGGTCTGTTAGGGCTTCAGAAGACCAGGTCTGGACTCCTGCAGCTGCACCTGGGACACAAAACCTGGAAACAAAGGTAAAATCTCTATCAGCCAACTGCTTTCCTAATCTTCCCATAGACCCGTGTGTGACATTGAGGACACTCACCATGCAGATCTGTCACTAGAAGCAGAAATTTCATATTCTAGGCCACACCTTTACCTTCTGCAGGGATCTTAGAGGTGTCTGAGGAAGGAGCTGTCAGCTCCAGCAGCCCAAGAGGGGAATTTGAGTCTAGATTTGGGATACAAAATTGCAAGAGGGAAGCCCCTCTCCTTTATGATGATGCAGCACAAGCCAGGGTGTGTCTGGTTCTCATACTGCAGAGAAGAACCTCGTCCCCTGCACTTGTGTGGTATCTATGTCTGTGAGAGGTGGGAAGCTGCCTTCACTGGAGTGGAGCAAGGAGAGCCATGAACCCTTTTTCCTGACCCCATCCCAGCTTCCTCCAGTCCTGCTCCCTTTTTGTTCCCAGCCTGACTCTGCCCTCCCCAACAGGCTCTGGTGCTGCTTCCAAAGGAAGAAGATGAGCACAGTCCCTTCCTCCTCTCCCCTATCTCTACACTCTGGTGCCCTCAGTGCTGCTGACAGCTCACTTCACCACCATTAACATTGTTAGGAGAGGTCCTCCTGCCTCCTGCTCTTAGATGTACTGTGATCCAGGTCCCACTGACCAGAGCCCACAGAGACTGGAGATGAGGATGTGTATCCTGTGCCTCCCTCACAGAGAAGCCTCACTGCAGGAGGGAAGGAGAATTCCTTTGCTAAGTGTCCCTCCACACCTGATATCTTGTATGTGCTGGATGGCAATTCCTTTCTAAGTTCACCTTCTCCTCTTGTTTCCTGGTGGTGATTCCTAAATTCCAAATGCTTACCTAATTACAGTTGTCCATTTTTCAACAATTACAAATTATAAACACTAAGCTCATGATGACAATGTCTTTAAAATTAAAAACTTACCTCTGATTTTCCATCAGCTCATGTTCACCATTTGTGTATTGCAGATTCAGTGAAATGTTTTCCAGTACAGTGCAGCAGCGACTCTCACAATTTCTTGCCACTCAGTTCCATAGAAAATGCTTTATAGATTTTCTAAGTTCACCACTAGAATATGGAATCTATCAATGCTATTAATTGTATCTCCTTAAAGAATTCTTGTGTGAGCTGACAACCATATCAATTCATCTCTGAGTCTGGAAGCTAGAGCTGAGGATTCCTGACTGAGTCATGATGGAAAGCAGAGCCCAGCTCCTTCCCTGCTCACGGGGAGACCCTGAGCATGCTTATTGTGCTTTCTGGACTTCAGTGTGAAGAGGCACAAATGCTGGATACAGGGGTCATTCTCGATGTGACCTCTTCAGCAGGGTGACACAAGGGTCTAATAGCATTACCACTGCCATGAGTGCTATTTGTCTACTTTTGAAAAGGACAAGACCCATGGAACACTCACCTGTGATCCAGAAAACACCTGATTGTCTCTGTTACTGTGTCACACTTGTGACTGGGATGGGTCCCTGTCCTTCAGTCCACTGTCCTTTCAATGCATTGACTGATCTGTATCCATGCCCTCTGAAACTATTATTTCTACATGTCACTTTCTGGACAGAGATTCAATCTAGCATATTGCACTCTGGTTACAATTTTTTTAAGATTTTTTCATTAGTATATATTTACATGATACAATGATTGCATTCATCATTGTTAGTTAAACAACACAATGTGTATTTCTACCCTTTTTTCCCCTCCCCAAATCTACTCATAATCAGGTGGCCTGAATGAAGGTAATGTTCCCGTCCACACTAGTAAGGAAATAGATTAACAGGCAGCATGTGGACCCTCAGGGTAGGACCTGGACACAGGGTTGGAGCTGTTCTGAATCCAAGCAGGAGAGCACTGACCCTGATATCCAAAAGTAGGTGAGTCTATTACTACCTAGATCGGCGCTGGTTCTGATCTTTGGTAGTGGACCCCTTACCTCCCTGCTCTGAGGTCACTCTTAGAGTTACTCCTGCATGTACAGTTCTGATCTCTGTTCTGAATTACGTGAATTTGATGAACTTGTAAGAAGAGTAGAATGTATTCCATAGAAAGAAGAACAAAGGTTCAGTTATGCATAAGCTCTTGTGGTGGAGAGGGGTTCACAGACTCTGTAAAGCCTTGGAAGTCAGTGAGAATTTGTTCACTAAGTTTAGGAATGTGCATGTTTCCTTTGTGGGTTTTGTTATGGGCAAGTGTTGCCTGTACTCTATGTTGTGTTACAGTTCAGGTGGGAAGATCCAACAATGAACAGATCCTGAAACATGAAAAGGAAAAACAAAATACCTGGACGGTGTCAGTGAGGAGGAATTTGACTACCATGGACTAAGACAGCGGTGGATTTCATGCTTAGGATGTGAGGATGGTTCACTGATGGATTTTCCCCTCCATGATGAGACAAGACTATAAACTAAGGGTGAGAGTTGAACTTTGTGAAACACATGTAATAAGAAATGAGATTCTTTGTAACTGTCAGGTTAAGCACGCAGAGACACAGAGGAGCGGCAGTGTTGCTGAATAAAGCTCAGCTGAGGTGTGTGTTGAGATGAACACCTAGGAGCTCCACATTCCTCTTGGTTCCACTCACTACTTTAATTTGAAACACAATTCACAATATTATTGTTAAATTTGTACTCTTTTTAAAAAATTTATTTAAAGAGAAAAAAAAACAGAATAAAGGATAGCAACAATCCAAGGAAAAAAGGAAAAGAACAATTTAAAAAAACCTAAGAAATTATTACTTGACAAATTACATACTGACTTCTTGGAAATAGTTGTTCAAATTACAAAGTTAAAACATGTGAAGTAGACATTCAAACAGTGACACGGTTAACAGTTCTGCTCCTCGATCTGACAAAAACAGCAATATGGTCATCCATCTTATCCACTCAAATATACATGCAATTATATCAAAAGTGTAAAATTAAACACAACAAAACAGAACAAAGTGGATCACAAGAAAGTAATGTAAGAGACATAAATTTAAAAACTAGACAATTGGAGATACTCACTCTCTATCGTAACAACTCTTGTTTTCTTCCAAATAGTTGTCCATATTGTCACATAGAGGGAATTCACATGAAGCAACATAGTATGGAATTGATCTGAGCAGGATGAGGAGGGCATTTCAGGTCTTCAAGACCACACAATAGGGAAGCCAAGAAGGGCTGTTATAGTGTCTTTCATTCTCCTCAAAACAGCTGTCCATACCTTCATGTGTGTTGAACTTAAACAAAACAAAACAAGCTAAAATCACTTTGAACAAAGAGTGATAGTTTTGCTGGACTTCACATCATGACATTATGGAATCAGCACCGGGTACTGTAGTGTCTCTTTTTCTTCAATGTAGTTGTTCATTTCAAAATGTGTTATATAATTGTTTCTCATAAAATGTTTATAAGCTCTACACATGCATTAGTCTCTACATGAATATCTATCATTTTTGTATTAGAGGGAAAAACAAAACAAAGCAAGACAAAACAAAATGATTCCTAGAAAAGCATGAAGCAAAAAAAGTCATATAAAACCACCATACAAGGTGATCTACAAAGGTTACCATGATGTCTCAGCAGTATATAACAACATTAATAAAAATGAAACATTGGAGACATTATAAGACTTCAAAAGCAAGTAATAATCAAACCAGAGTGAGTATCTTAGTGAATCTTGTCATCTTCAGTGTAGTTGCCTATACTCTTAGACTTGATGCTATCAATCATAACAGATTTAAATAAAGTCAGTCAATACAAAGTAGCAATCTAACAAACCAGATTCAAATAAGATCAGTCATAATAACACAGTATAAGTTACAAAGGGCTTCAGATTAAGTTGATAGGAAATTAGGGATAATTACCATACTATGTCCTCTTATTTTTGGGATAGCTGACCATGTCCTCAAATCTAGTGTAAGTAGACAAACTGGAACAGTATGTAATCCATCCAAGAAGAGTTATGGGAATAATGTAAATTTTAAATCTTGTTACCCAATTAACAGTATCCTCTGCCTCCCTTTTTTAGACAATTCCTTCCCTTTCACTCCCATTGGGTGCACTGCTTGTTTTGGGTCCCACCGCCTCCCTATATAGAGCATCTCAATGGACCTTATCTCCTGATCTACTCTGCCTGTATTTCAAGGCCATCTATACTAGAGATTACAGCCAATCTTCTCTGCCTTATTTCTGCTATTCTGTTTTTCTGCCATTGGTTGTCTATTTTTCTGTTCCACTCCGCTGTCTGCCCCATTCACTGTGGCCTCTCTGCCACTGTTCCTGAAATGCTTGTATTTTTGTTCTCTCTCTCTAAAATGTCCTTCAGTATTTTTTGTAGGGTTGGATTGGTGGTCACAAATTCTCCCAGTTCCTCTTTGACATGGAAGCATCTTGTTTCTCCATTAATTTCTAGAGAGAGTTTTGCAGGATACATCAATCTGGGCTAGAGGTTGTTCTCCTTCAGGGCTTGAATTACTTCATTCCAAGCTTTTCTTGACCTGATGGTCTGTGTGGAGAAGTCTGCCATGATTTTGATGGGTTTTCCTTTATAGGTGATCTGTTTGTTTTCTCTGATGGCTTTTAATATTCTGTTCTTACATTGAATTTCTGGGATCCTGATCATTATGTGTCTCGGTGTAGCTCTGTTTTGGTTTTAGGTGGCTGGAGTTCTGTAAGCTTCATACATCTGCATATCATTTCCTTTTTCTATGCTTGGAATATTTTCCTTAATAATTTCTGTGAATAGCCTTGGCAGTTCCTCTGTTTTGACCCCTGCTTCTTCATTCACATGCTTTATTCTTAAGTTATAGATCCTCTTGTCTTCCTCTTGCCTTCCAATTGTTACTGCCTGCTCTCTTGTTATTTTTAAGAGATCTTCTCTTTCATGATAACACATTGCAAGCCTGTGTTCAATTTTTGATAGTCTATCTTTGGTTTCCTTCAAGCAGTTTTGCCAGTTTTCTGTGGAGTCTTTAGTTTCCTGATAATCTCTTTGAATCTGCTTCATGAATTCTAGGTTTTTTTTGTGTTCTTCATTAAATGTTTCTCTCCTTTTGTATTCCTCTATTCTTCTGTCTGTGTCTTCTTGAGAGGTGCCCAACCTTTCTTTTATTAATCTACTTATCACTTGTTTAATTTGAATTAATATTTCAGTTTTGATCTCACTTATGAGGGCCTGATGATATTTCTTTATGTCCGGTAATGCTGTGTTTGATGTTGCATTTTTGCTGCCCTCAGTCTCTTTTGTATTTACCTCTCCTGGATCAATGTTCTCAGGGTTGGGGGCTGGGGTTGTTTTTCTTACTTCTCCCTCTCATCATGTTTTTGGTTCCTTCCATACAAATGTATAGTGCAATTCCCAGCTCCATTTCTTGTTGGTTAAAGTTCCTCTAGAGTTCACAGGCTAGGGGCTTCTGCCCTCTGCCTTCTGCTATCAGAGATTGAAGTACAAGCAAGGGCCGTGTGTGCTGGCTCCTCTCCTCTGGGCCAGTCAACCTTTGCAGGCCTTCACTGAATCACTGTGCATTGAGCTCAGGAAATTAATTTGTAGCGACCCACTGGTTCCCGGCCAGGGGCATGGCCCAGTCCAAGCAGATTCCACCAATCCACTTGGTGAGGGGAGCAACCAACTGAAATCACTTCCTTATGGAGTTAGGGCTGTCATGCCCAAATCCAACATGTCATCCAGTCAGTTGCCCCTTTCCCGCGGGAGGGTCCCATTCCCATTACTCACTGCGTGTTGATGCCAGTCCCTGAGAACAGCTGGGCTCCCTGACGTCCGACTTCAGCGTGGCTGTGGTGTGAATTCACCATGCCTCTTGGTGCGTGGCATGCAGGGCTGGGTCCAGGCGAGCTGCACACAGGGTTGTTCAGCTCCACACTCTGGTGGTTCAAGCCAGTCACTTCAGTGCGGTTCAGTCAGTCATGTCAATCTCGGGCAGGAATTCAGGTGGCTTGAGGAGGACGCCATGCTCCCTGATCTTAGCTTCTCTAATGGTAGCCCGAGGACCTCATATTTGAGCTTTTTGTTTTCACTTTAATTTCTTCCTGTGTTGACAGAGTCCATCTCTCTCTGTTTGGGTATCTCCAGGGTGTTCTATTCTGGCATTTAAGCTGTCTCTCTCAGTGAGCGTCCCTCTCCTGCTACCTACTGGTCCGCCATCTTTGGAAACTTAAATTTGTACTCTTAAGTGAGCTGGTTTGTAAGGTCTCAATTTGAAAATCATATCGGCACAATCATGACTGAACACAGAATAACAGAGAAGAAAGAAACAGAAAAAAAACCCATGAACTATTTTAGATTTTCAGGGAACTGCAGGAAGCTGTAATTCAAAGGTGCAATGGACAGGATCAGACTCCATTTCAGGGAAGGGCATATTTTCAAATATATCTGCATTCTAGATGTTAACCAACAGATGTCCCTGAGATATCACATCAAGAAAATGAATTTTTAGTCCTTAACCACAGGACACATTAGTGAGGATGCTGTACCAGGTGAGGAACAGAGCAGGGTGAGGAGGTGGAAGTGCCTCAGCCTCTGGGGATGAGTGTGAAGGTGAGGTGTTTGGTCAAACTGAGAGATGGGGTCTGAGTTTGAGAAAGTCAACTCTCCTCTGCCTTCAGGGGCCATGGATGTGTGTGCAAGTGATCTTGTGCTGTTCACTATGGACCTGCTAACAGAAATCTGTAAAGATAAGAGTGATAAGACTGATACTAGCAACCATTGGGTTATATTTGATTGTTTTAGAAACATTTACATGTGTGACTGTTAAATGCAGAATTAAGTGAGATAAAATAAAATGCTTCAAGGCAGACTCAAGGGAATCCATTTTGGAGAAAACATTCACAGTATGAGAATGGAGGGTTTCACCTCATCAATTCTCCACTGTTTTCCTGATAGACTGAAAACTCAGAGAAGAGTAACAAAGAGATGACATTTAGAGGAGAACAGAGGTGTGGTGAGCAGCAGAGGACAACCCACTCCTCCTCTGCTCTCCAAACCTTGGACTACAGCAACACTAGGAAGTGCAGGGGATAGAGGTGGCCCACAGACATGGGAAGGGTTGGATGTGTAGGTGGAAACTCATGCAGAATGATAATTCAGGAACCCAGGAAGAATAAGGGAGCTGGGAGAGGTGGCCTGGCTAGATGAGGAAAACAGCAGGAAGCAGAGCAGTTCTCACAACTCATGAGCTGGTGGAGGCCCTGTCAGCCAGGGAGAAGCAGTGAGGTAGACTGGTATCCTCCCCTCCTCCCCCTCAGTAACACACCCATAAGGAATGGAATGCAGTGCAGGGTGAAGTATGGTACCAACCTGATGTTAACATTTTTTGTTTGACTTTGCAAGCCTGGGGCCAGGAGCTTGAGCAACTAATAAGAGGATAAGACTATGCAATATAATAATGATGGTGAATTTCCTATTGTAGTATTACTGTTTTGTTTTGTTTCACTTTACTGTTCTATTTTCTTCCTTTGAAGTAAAAATTTTAAAAAGAACAGAAAAAGAAAGTGGTGTGTGACATAAATGGATATTAAGATAGTGAATGGTTTTGCTGTATTTTATAATTTTATTAATTTCTAAGTTGCAAAAGAGATTTGTAAGTCTTGAAAGAGCACATCAAGATCCATAGACACTGCCATGAGTCCAGTCAGGCTGCCCCTCTTCCTCCCATGAGCTCAGGGATCCTCATGGTGCAGGGGCTGAGCCTAGGGACCAGGTCTCCTGAGGTGGCCAAGGAGAAGAGGGAGCTGTGTGTTCTCCGACCTGATGGAGAGGGGTGGGAAGAATTTAATTTCCTAATCTGAAACATTTATTAGTGCATGAGACAGTTTCCCATCACCCAAACTAAGGCAACAGATCCACTTTAGATGATGAGGATATGACACTGAATAGAAAATTAACTTCACAAAAGGTACAAGTTACTTTCAGATGGATGCAAGTTTTGTTTACCCATAAGTAAAATTCATACACAGAAAGTGAAAAAATCAATACTTATGTACTCATGCAATTGCATTTAACAGAGAATTTTTTCTTGAATGATGATATGTCACTATGGATTGGTTTAAAACCTAAGATATTAATACAGAATGGAAGCCCAGAGGCCCCAGGAAGCCCTCCATCTTCTGCTTCTTTCCCTGCACTTGTTCCTGGGGCTCTGCCTGGTTCTCCACGGACCACAGCCACCTCTCTTGGGCATGAGCACCCATACAGGGAGGTTTTTGTCTGGCGTCACACAGAGGTTTCCTCACTGTGAGTCTCTCACAGCAATACATGGCCCTGTCCTCAGGCATCAGGGTACTCATCTGAAGATACAGCATGTCCTTGCCATTGTCCCTGGAAATGGTGAATCCTCCCTTCACTGTGTCTGCATACTACGTGCCTCCCATAGGTACTGATGTATAATATCCATTCCAGCCCCTTCCTTGGAGCCCGGTGGATCCTGCTCATCCAGTAGCTACTGAAGCTGAATCCTGAGGCCACACAGGAGAGTTTCTGGGATGCTCCAGGCTGCTCCCATCCTCTACAGACTCCATGAGCTGGACATCAGCCTAGACACCTGCAAACACAAGAATATCCTATTTAGGAAATTGTCATATATGTCCACTCTTTATCCCAGCCACATCCAATTCCTTATTCCATATTTGTTCTCAATGATTTAACTTTCAGAAGTGCAAACATCAAAATCCATCTCAGCCCAAGCTCCATGGTGAGACATCAGTGCTCACTGCTGATCGCCAAGTGGGTCAATGTCTGAGCTCCTCTGCAGAGCTTCAGGTTGGGGGCTGGGGTTTTTTATGAGCACTAGCAGGCCATATTTGCATGGATTCCTGCTATATATACAGCTCTGGGGATGGGTATTTCAGAAAGGGCATGGCACACAGAAGCTGTGAGTGTCCTCAGGAAGTTTGGTAGCAAAGGTATCAGTGAAACAAATGATAAAAAATCATGTGCTAGAATCTTGTTCTGTGTATATTGTTTGATCTCCTTTCACTTTTGGGTATGTGCACAGATCATGGATTTTTTTTGTCATTTAATTTGTAATCATGTAAGACAATGACAGTGTCACAAACCGTTGCATTATCTATATTGGATCCCCTGTCATAAGTTTATGCACATTGTCTGGCTCTACAATCCCCTAGGCTGTAGAGAGCTGCCTGTCTGGCTCCTGGACAGACAGAGACACAGCTACTGAGTATCATGTCCTCTCTCCCTGTGGTGAGACAATGTGTGACTTTGCTGTATTCTACTGCCTGCTGAGAGGAAACTAAATGGTGATTGTGTTGGTGCCTGTTAGCAGCTCTCTCCTTACTGACTGTTGTTATCTCTCTCAATCTTCTTCTGTTTTTGCCTGTTGTTTATCTGTAACAGCTTCATCAGATATAAGGAATAAACTGTCCGTGTGTAAAGTGTGCCCCTGAGAAGTATAAAACACATGAACACTTGCACAGCCACACACACCTGAAGCAGGGAGCACATGTGTCATCCTCAGTGTGTCCTGAGGCTGCTCTACAATCCCTCCCTCCCTGTTTCTCTCCCATGACCTGTCACCAGGCAGCTCGTGACCATGCTTATGCTGCTTCATGTTAACCTTCCTTCCTGTGAACCATGCCATGTTGTTGCTGGGGATGGAATTTAGTTCAGACATTTTAAATCCGTATGGATATATTTCAAAGAACTGAAGTTAGAAATTCCACATGATCCAGCTATTCCCATTCTATGCATCTTCCCCAAAAAGCTCAAAGCATCACCCTTCAGCACTATATGCCTATCAATGTGTGTACAACATGATTCAAAATAGCTAAATCCTAGAAGCAGCCTGCATATCATAAATATATGAATGAATAAAGAAAATATGGTAGTTTTACATAATGTGTTTTATTTTGAAGGTAGTAAAATTACAACAGAACAAGACAGAACAAATCCAATTGAGAGAATTCAGTGAAATTGGTACAGAAATTCACAGCAGGACATTGGTTTTCCAGTAATAGGTATCATAGTATATCTCATTATCTTCACAATAGTTGTCCAGTCAGTTATATATAGAAAAATCAAATGAAAAACAGAAGATTATAAAACTATCTGAAAGAGAATATTGACTAGTGAATACAATAAATTGTAATGAAATGCAACAGCGAAAAAAGGTTTGCCTTCAAACAGAAGATGGCAGGAAATCCCCCATATTTACTCTACTACATACAGCAATCATCTCAAGTCATGTTTAGACTTCTGTCTCCGGTTGCTGGGGGCACAGCGGATGGGATGTTTTATTTCCAGCCTCCCCCCCATGGATAGGCTCACAGGTGCTGACTGGGTAACCTCCTGGGTGGCACCCGAGAGAGGGGCTTAACTAGAAGGCAGGCACGTTGCCTTCCTCTGCAGCTGTTACATAATGGACCACTACTGAACTATAAGGAAGAATACATTCTAGGCAAACAATCTTGTCTAACTTAGAGACTTTAGGCGAAGGACAAACATGAAATTGGAGTATTTGGGGATAAGTATTATATGCAGAAGAAGTACTAGAACCTGACAGGAAGCCTCCTTTCACTTTCTACTAAATCTTTTGAGGAAGAGCCTGTGCTCTCTCTGTGAATCAACTACTTCCTGCTGGCCCTGGGTGCCCTGCAGAAAGCTTTGTGTCTGGTCTCACACTGATGTCCCTTCACTGTGAGTCTTGTAGTATAACATATGGCTGTGTCCCTGGACTTCAGGCTGTGCACTTGCACATACAGTGTGTTCTTGGAGTTATCTCTGTAGATGTTGAATCAGCCCTTCACACATTTGGAGTACTATGTGTTACCACCACTTGACACTGTAGCCCCTTCCTTGGACCTGTCAGGCTAAGTTGATCCTTGATAACAGTGGGTGAATCCAGAGGCTGTGCAGGAGAGTCTCAGGGACCCCCAAGCTAAACCAAAAGTCCCCTCCTGGACTGCACTAGCTGCTGCTCACAATGCATACCTGCAAAAACAGAAACATCCTGCACAGGCAACTGTCACACAGGTGAGCTGTTTCTCCCAATCATGTCCACTCACACAAATCAGTATCACTTGTTCTCCATGAATTACCTATTAAAACATCAAGATGGAAAAGTCAGCTCATTTTAAAATCTATGGTAAAATATCCCTGTTCAGTCGTAGTCCTGAAACAGGCATACCTGTCATACAGGGCTAGGCTCCTCTGCAGAGCTACAGGGACCAGGCTGGTCTGGGACCCCTGCTTCAGAGATTCCAGTATTGTGGGAGCCTCAAACTGGAAAGGTACAATGAACATGAGAATGTTTCGGGAGTTGTTTGGCAATATTCATAATAATAATGAGAATATGATTCTTTACTATGAATTTGTGTTGTGAAAAACATGTGTGAGATTTATCATAGTTATATATGTGTGCAATTAATGGTGATTGTCATTTTCTAGGTTTTGCAGATGTGCACATACAGCGAGAAAAAGCACAGACCTACAAGATATGAGCTCTCATGTAATGAAAACCTATTATGTATTTGGGCCTTGAAATCTTCCCACAGTACTGAACTGAGCCTTAAAAATTGTAAGACAGAATAGTCATGCTTAGGGATGATTGCCTGACCTGTTCCTCAAGTGAGAGAACATAACATGATTTTTCTGCATTCCTGTGTTTTTATTCAATAGAAATTAATATTATAGCTTGAAATATTATTATTTCAAGCATAAGTTCAAGTGTTTGCCATATCTTGGATTATTGTCTGTCTCTGACTTAATTTTCCCCTAATGATTTTACATTTATATATAATAATTTTAATTATGAATAAATAAATGCATATTGACCCATATAATTGGTCAAATATAGTCATTTTCATGGTCAAGATAGGTAATGAATCAGTACCCATAAATTCTCTTATAGTTTTCTATAAATTGTCATTAATATGGCTTCTTGTATTGCACATTTGCCTAAAGAGAAATATCTAAACCTGCATGAGACAGTATTTCCTCATAAAAATCAGCAGATAAATTGATAGTGATGATCATGATGACTGGATTTCCCTAAGCACTCAATTTCTTAAAAATTACAGTTCTTCACAAAATAAGAAAGTCCTAGTTGGCCTTCTACTTATTTTCATATGAAGATGAATAAATAAATTACTATGTGATGCATGTTTTTTAAAGAGAAAAAAACAAGGAAAATACAGTAGCTTAAAATCAATGAAAATAAACCAGAATAAGTGATATAGAACTTTCAGAACTTTTGAAATCAGCTATCATTACCACAATATCTTCGTTGTCCTCAAAATAGCTGGATATGCTATCTTCAGACATATTAAAAATCAAACAGAACAGGATAAAAGAGAAACAATAAAAACAAAACAATGGATGAAATAAAGGATATCAAAACAAGCCAGTAGTAAATACACAATGGCTTCCATGTCTTGCTATCTTTCAAATAGCTACTCGTGACATCATAGTTAACATAAATAAAACAGAAGAGAGCAAACCTCAACCCAAAAGAAAAAACAATGAAAATGATATGGTTTCAGGGCAGGGAAAGTCTCCTCCCTATAGGGCCTTGTTGTCTCCTTCCCCAGTCCACAAAAGGTGCTGACTCACAGAGAGAGGATTTGGTCTAACTCTTCACGAGGCAACAGTGGCCTGCACAAGGCACTGGAGTCTGAGCTGGTATCTCCTCCAATGGGGTCTGTTTCTCTACTTCTGGAGCCCACAAATGGCCTGTGTGATGCATTTTTTTGTGTTTGGGTTTGTTTCAGTTGATCAACAAAAAACCCTTACATACTTTGCAATTGGGAGCATGGCAATCTCATATGTAACATGGAGTGGATGCACGGTGGGGTCTGCTCAGTTTACATAATGCTAAGACAGAAAGGAAACCTCAGAGACTGACATGAAGCCAGCTCCCCAGCTTCCTTTTCTGGACCTGTTCCTTGGGCCCTTCCCGTGTCTCTGTGCATCTCCAGGGCTCTCTTTTCCTCTAGCACATCATCTCTTTGTCCCCATTACTGCCTTCTGATCTGAGGCATCAAACTTTGCCTTGTCTTGTGCAACCCCAGCTGTACCTGAACACCCCACAATGCCCTCAGCTCCTGTGTGGAGAGGTTTGTGTCTGGGCAGACAGTAATATTTCCTCACAGTGTCTCTGGCACAGTAGTACACGGTGAGGTCCCCCTTGGTCACTGAGCCAAGCTGCAGGGAGAACTGATTCTCGAATGTGGCACCTGTGATGTTAACTTGGTGAATCAGTGATGAGTTACCAGCTGGACCTCTGCTCTTATCATCTCAAACCCTCTGTTCAGTGTCTTTCCCTCTGTCTGATGGATCCAGCCCCCAGAGAAATCACCAGTAAGGCAGTGAACATACAGGGCCTAGTGAGGAGCAGGGTCTATGAGGGCTTCTTTAGGCCAGGTCCGGATCCCTGGAGCTACAGCTGAACCACAAGGAGTGCTGAGCTCAGGTGCAGCTTCCTTACATTGTCCTGGCTGAGCTCCTGTGATGTTCACATGTGGAAGCCACCGCCACAAAGGAGTAGTGGACATTGCCCAGTGATCTTAAAGAGCAGGTACACAAACCCCTCACAATGTCTTAAAATCTTAGAAAGAACCCGAATTTAAACCAGTATCTGGATGCTCCATGGAGTATGAGAATGTGGAATGCACTCCTGTAGAAAAGACCTGAGGCACAAAGGGGAAGTCCCTGCCCCTAGATGGACGATGCTGACTGAAACCTCAGAGAGGCCAGTGTGCTTTGTGGAGTCCACTGCTCCAGGCCAACGTCCTGTCACTCCTGGACAGAACCCTGGGAGTGGGAGGAGCTTGGGTGTGCTCTCAGTTGAAGGGAGCTGGGTGTGCTCTCAGTTGAAGGGAAGGATTGGGAAGATGGAAACCAGCACACATTTTCCTGGGATAATGAAGTGAGAGTTACCTGCATCACAGGTGTGTGTGTGTGAACACATGCTCAATACACAACCAAAATTCACAGCATACACATGCATCAGTGTCAGGATCCATGTGAAGGTCCTCACTCAAATCCACTTCAATTCTCCATTGGTTCATCATGAAAATGTATAACCTTACATCTCTAATGATACCCATTCTCAGCATTATCAAAGTGGGGCTCAGTCCTGTTGTCTGGAAATGCTGGGAATTTTCAAGACAGTTAATTTGTACCTTCTTATCAGGACCCTGAAGACTCATGTTATCATGATAAGTCAAATTCCCAAATTTTCAGGCTGATTTCAATGGTGCAGAATCACTTATAAGGCCCAACTTAAACCTAATGGCTGCAAAACAGTCATCAGATGTTTGTCCCTGGAGATTTTTTCCAAAGGACCTTGTAAAAGTTAAGACATTTTAAAAACAATAACAAGAATAATAAAATCAAAATATATTACCTAATGACAAAGTACAAATGCTTGGAGAACTGTACAATTTAATACCATTGTAAATTATATTATTTATGTCACTACTTATGCCATCTAAATATAAAAATATTGCTTGCAGGAGATCCATTAAATCTTCAAATACATTATCCTTTCCTGTGCACTGAGAATGAAATATTTCCTTCTGTACTTTTACCCTTCTCTTCACTATCCTGCAAAAAAATTGAAATTATACATCCAAATTCTAAAAGCAGTTTTGGTGATAGATGGAATAATGATCAAAGTTTCTCAATTGTTCTTAATGCAGATAACCCTCCCAATGAAAGCACTGATTTTTCCAACTGTGTGTTTGAGGCACAAGAAGAGCTGTGTGTGTAGACAACATCAGGACTTTTCTCTCAAAGTCTGGAAGCAACAGCTTTCATTTCAGAAGAAAACCCACTGGACACTATGTAAGCCTGGTCAGCACAATACTACACCCATAGGCCCTATTTCAGAGCTACTGTAATGTGAAATTTCACAGGCAGAATTTCTGCATCAGCTTCAGAAGGCAGGAGGCCCACAGAGAGCCCTCTCCCATTTCATGAGATTCATGGGCAAACCTCCCCAAGACATGTGAGTGCTCCCTCCCCACTATGTCACCATGCCACCAATGATGGGAAAGGAGTTTGAGGCTGTGACTGCACTGAGGTTTCTCCAGCACTCACAGAGCTCCAGGATCTGCTCCTGCTGCTTCTCTGCAGAGCAGTGTGCTCACAGTGGTGGTGTCACTGCACTTTCCCAGGATTCTTCACCAGGATGGATGTGGCATGGCAGAAATGCTTGCAAGTTTTCCTGCATAAGGGGACTGTTATTTTGCCTCTTCACAATGTTGCTAGCTGTGTTCTTTGCTGTGCAGTTGATATTTAATTTGCTGTTATCCCACTCATGGATTCTCAGTATCATTCCTGTACAGTGATGGTTCTGTTCATAAAGTCCTTTCCATACGGTTGTTTGTCCTTCGATGAGAGCAGTGAAGGGTGGCACATGACCGTGAGAGATGAGAATACACAAGAGGTCACCTCCCACAGCAGAGCAGATAGAGCACAGCAGGCCCCTGGGTTCCATAATCCCTTCAAGTGAGTGGTCTAGTTACCTAGAGACCTCCCACAGGGACAAAATTTAAATGTGCATAGCACCTCCTCAACATGGTGCTGGGAATGAAGTCTTTAAAAACTTACATTTGGAGACCACTCAACATGCAAAATTAGAAATACCTAAATAAATATGTGTACTTAACCCAATTCCTGTAGTAGCAATAATGGTGTTTTCCCCTGAAGTAGAAGCATAATCCATCGATTCCTATACTGATAAAAATAATCTAGGACACACAGTATTGTTGGATAAAAAGCACAACACTGATGGTATCATCAGCACCACTGTAATAGATGATATAAATGGATATAGATTAGATATGGATAGAGTATCCAAAAAAGCACACCACTAACAAAAATTACAGGAACCGCAAGGCAAAGAATAAAAAACTGTGAGACAAATCCTCTGCTGTGCAACCAAAATATTTTTAACACAACCAGCAGGAGCACATTTTTGAACTTTGGTGATACTGAAGAAAATGGCGCTCAGGAAAATGTGAACATGAGATCACAACCCTGTTTCTTGCATTTGTAACTTGACACAAACATTTAAAATAGAATGACACCAAACTAGAAAGAAATGTCCTGCATAAAAGAAAGACTGAACAGAAAGCAAAGACATCATCTAACTGTTTTGGTCCAATATTACATAAACACATGGTTATATTAACAATGTATATTTAAGTTAGAATATCTTTAAAGCATAATGGTAACAACAATAGCAATCGTAATGATAATTAGTAGTTTAAAATTGAAAAAAATCTTGATAGATATCTGTCTAAAGGAAGTACAAATGGACAAAATGGCGCAGAAAACATTATCAACAAAGCAATGCTAGAAATCTCAATGAAAATGGAAAATATAGGACCATTCACTGCCACATTCTATTAAATGGGTGCAAGTTAAAGACTAAAATAATGGTATCACTGGTGAGGATGTGTAGAAAGGGGAAGTTGTTACAATTCTGCAAAATATGTGAATTGTTTCAGCCCCAGGAGACAGTGGCAGGAATTTTCTACAAACATTAAAGCACAGTATAATCCATTAATCCCCTTTCTAGGATATAGTCAATGTTTCCAAAATTGTTATATCAAAGTAAATCATCTTGTAACATGGTTATGGCAGCACTATTGTTATTAGCTAAGTTACTGAGTCAAGTAAAGTGTCCTTCAAGAAATGAATGGATAATAAAAATGCCATATAGTTTTCAAACAAAGAAATATTTAAAACCCTGTCGTTTGAGACAGCATGGATAGAGTTGGTCCTGTAGCGTGAATAGTCACCCACCGTGTGTTCAGAACTTGGCCCCAGTACATGGAGCATGAGGAGATGGCAGAGCTTTGGAAAATGGGGCTGGAGGAATATCTTTAGATCCCAGCACACCTCCATAGGGGATTCCCAGACTCAGACTCTTCACTCCTTTGTGATTTACTTGCATAGGATGTACACTGCATTATCATCCATTGCACTTAGGAAAATTCTAGAAATCATGAGAACTTTTGATGTTACATTTGAAGATGTGAAACTTTATGACAAAAACAACACTTTTCTTTGGTTAAATTTATTATTGCAGTAATTTGTTGTAGTGAAAAAAAATCAGAGAAACACATTGGTAAATCTTAAAGTTAAGAGAAAAGAAAAGCCAAGACACAGGGCAGACAACTCAGGAAGCCACTGCTATTGGAGTGCACTAAACAGTTGATCTCATAGAGAAAGAATGACCGACTGGCATATGTTGGGTGTATGTGACAGACGGAGAAATGGGGAGCTGATCTCTAGTGCTCTGTGCAGTGCAGATTTTTCCTCCACAAGTGAAGACACATGTCTCACTCTCCTGTGACAGAAGGTGGAGCTCTGAGGACCCACTCTGTAACTCACCACTGAGAAGCACCTTAATTATGTCTGCAAACACTCAAAGGGGCACAGTGCAAGAAAATATACTTACTTTGAATGGAATATCAAATTTTACTTAATCTCCTTAAGAAAATCAACTTTAGTTTGTTCAGATCAAGCAGCTCAGCATGCAGTGTCTTCTAAACAGGTTTTTGTCAGCAACTTAAACCGCAGGACTCAAGATATCAGCTCTGTGGCCCCGCTCCTCAGCACTCAGCCAAATCCTGAGAACTTGATTCACCTTTTTTTTTTTTTTTGGTACCGGGGATTAAACTCATGACTGTCCGCTTGCAAGGCAGGTACTTATGCCACTGACCTAAATACCCATCCCCAGAGCACTTGATTCAAAGAGACAGAGGTTTCTATTCAGCTGCATTTTGCACTAAACTGTGCCCTGGAGCAGCAAGGGGGCTTGAGGGGACCTGGTTCCCACCCTATCTCTCATAGCAGTGGACAGTGGCAGCAGTGAGAGACAAGCTGAGAAGAGGATGCTGCTGGCCACCCCTCTCCTGAGCATAAGAAACCAGCCTGAGTGGGCAGCAAGACCACCTCTGTCTCCACCAGCAGCTTCAGAGCCTCAATTCATAGTGGTTCCCGCCAGTGAGGAGGAGATAGAAGAAGGCACTGAGGTAGCATCTGGAGCCAGTACCTAAGAGAATGAACTGTATGCACAAGGGCATGAGAAACCCGTATCTAAACTGTTCTCCAAACCAGTGAGCGCATGCTGAAGTGCAGGTGGCAGCAGACAGGAGGGTCCCTGGAGATATGGGCTGACCTGGGAGCTGCTGGTTCTCACAGGGCCAAGGAGTGAGCAGTGCCAGGTGGTCCAGGGTGAGAACAGACAGCAATATGTGAATCAAGGGCTGAGACAGCTCCCACCTCAGGACCCTGCTGGGTATGACATTCAGTGTCCTAGTCATAGACTGTGTCCAGGCAGAGTCAGGAAACCAGTGAAACAATGTCACCTGCTATAGCTGGGAGTCCCTGTGTGGGGTGTGATACCTGTAAGCTACATCCTCACCTTACATGAAGTCTGAAGTGTCACCCATATGCAGGAGTAAATTTTGTGCTTTTATGGAAAAACAATAATCAGTCTATGGATGACCTCAAGTTCGTACAACAGCTCCAACATTAAAACTCATTTGCGGTATTTCCTGTTTTCAATAGAGACATCGCATTACCTGTGTTGCAGGATTGCTGATTGCAGAGTGAACATCAAATTTTATTCTTCTCTAGCAAATACTCAGGACAGGGACTGCTAGCTTATGTTTCATGTGGAAGCTTCACTTCTTAAGAAAATGCAGTCTCCTCCAGTACAGTGCTGTCAGTTGATTTACATGAGGAAGTAAATCATGGGCAAGAGGTCTTGTCGGTCATATCTTGCTCTGTGTCTCTTTATGCAATTTTGACAAGTATATCAATCTCTAAAAATTACATCAATGTCTATTTATATCACCTACATTGATAGAGGTAAGCAGATGATACATCCATTAATGATAGATGAAAGATGATGAAATAGTTAAGATGAAGATGGACAGAGTGATGCAAAATAGTTAAATTTTGCATGATACAAACTTGAGAGACAGATAACTACAAGGCACAAAATGAAAAGTAGCTGACAGGAATGTATATAAATAATAAATTTATAATAGATACATAAATGAAAGGCAAATCCATAGCGTTGGTTGGTAAATAGAAACATGACAGAGCATAGATGCATAGAATGATGATCATGGATACAAACACACATACATCAACAGACAGATAAGAAAAAGATGGATAATTATATAAAACTGTTGCTCAGCTTTCTCCATAATATTTAATTCTTTTCAAAATTTTCAAACTATAAATAAATGACTGCTTAAACATCTGAACCTGTAGAGATACAGCCACCATTATCTGCATCGTAGGGAATATTCTCAATAACATTTTCCCATGTCCCCAAATTCCTATGATCCCAATGCTCTCTCTCAGTGATTTCAGACCAGGCAGGAATCAGAGTCCAGGCCAGGCCCAGCCTTGTCCTCAGGGACTCAAGAGAACACAGAGAGAGCTGGAATCCAAGTTCCTCTGTGGACAACCCGGGTCTCCTCTGTGGTCTTGACTCTGATGTGGGGACCTTGTACTTTCATGGATCCATGGTCATGTTTCCAGGTCAACTGGAAGATGAGGACAGCAGGGTTTCCAGACACACTTACAACATCTTGCAGAGATGCCCAAATTTTATGGAAGGCAATGTAAACGTAACAAATTCACTTTGCAGTAAAAATAGACACTATACTTAAGACATTCCATAATAGTTTGTGATACTCACTACTCCTGACACTAGGCTCTAATAAACACTGCTCAGGTAGTGACCTATGACTGCAAGATATGTGACAGCATGACAGTCCCTACCAATGAGGTGCAGAGACCCATGCACAAAGGAATCTACAAAAGATCTCCAAGGCATCCTCCTACATTGCCAAGGGCTAGGAAATGAACAGTTCCAATAATAGGTGAACACTCAGACCCACACACAGTGATCGGCAGCCATTCAGAGTAACAATCTCAGCATTTACAGAATTGGAAAGTGCTCTTCAGGATGACAGGTCATGCAGAATCATCTGAGGGTGGAGGGAAGAGTTGTAGTCAACAGAGAAATAAATATAAAATGTTTCTACACCTAAAGCCTATTGAAACTGTAATTATTTCCACTGTGAACAAGGCCTTCATTGAAAATGCGTTGCACAATCAATAATTAAATAGATGATTAAATGAATAAAAGCCTGATTCTATGAAAACATAACAGTGTAAGATCAGCAGCATAGTACGTCCCTAGAGTCTCTGTCCCTGAGTTACTGAAAAAATCCATCAGGCTGTCACCACCGCGCTAAGTTGGTTCCCTAGAGCAGTGTGAGCAGCTCACCTCCTGCTGGCCCTGAGTTCCCTGCAGTGTGGTTTATGTCTGGACTCACACTTGCATCAAAGCACTCTGTGTCTTGAACAGTTATAGGTAGCTGTGCCCTCTGCAGTGACAGAGTTCAGCTGCAGGGAGAACTGGTTCTTGCCTGTGTCTCTGGAGATGGAGAAGTGGCTCTGGAGGGACGGGTTGTAGCTTGTTCCTCCACTATAGCTTATGTATCAAAACCACTGGAAGATCTTTCCTGGGGACTGATGGACCCAATACTGACAGTAATTACTAGTTATGATGGACAATCCAGAGACTGAGCAGGTTAGAGGCAGGGACTATGAGGGCTTCACCTGGCCAGGCCCTGACTCCTGCAGTTGCAGGGACAGGACACCTAGGACAATAAGAACAATGTGTTCAGTCAGTTGATTTTTTAAAATTTTTGACAACCCATGTCTGACATTGAAGACACTCAAAATCTGGAGTTGTCAACAGGCACAGGAGAAGAGCCAGCAGTCTTATCTTGTAGAACATACTTCTGCCTTCTTGGGAGACCTCAGCCCTGTCTGAGGATAGAGCTGTGAGCTCACAAAGCCCATGAGAGTATTATGAATCTAAATTTGGAGCATATATTTGCTATATTTGCTAAGGCCAGGCTATGTCTGGACCATGTATACAACTGAGAGGACCCCTTTATTCAGAAATCCAGCTTGGTTTGAGCATGTGATAAGGGGAAGTTAAGTTCAGGAATGGATTCTTCCTGACCCATTGCCCTTCTTATACCCCAGTCTGACTCTCTTCCCATTCACATGCTGTTTCCAGTTCATCATGAAAAAGTTGAGCAAAACTCCCAGTATATCTCCCTTAGCTCTCTGTTTTGGTGCCTGTAATGTTGCTTGAGAGCTTTGTTCACTTTCATTTCTGTTGTCAGGAGAGGTCCACCTGCCTCCTGCTCTAAGACATCCTGTGATACAAATTTTACCTGACCAGAACCAGCAGAGACTGGAAATAAGGCTGTGAGTTCTGTGCTTACCTCACAGAGAAGTTTCTAATTATCTGGGAAAAGAAGGAGACCATATGGGTTAGGATTCTTCTCGCTACATGATCTTAAGTGTTTATGATCTGGTTATTCCTTTTCTGGATTCAGCATCTCCTCTTTTTCTCTCAAGATTATTTCTAAATTCAAAATATTTATCACATTAGAAATTTCTCTTTTGAAAAATTAGGTATTATGAACATTAGGCACATGATACTAACATGCTTGTATTAGAAGATATATTAATCATATGAGTCTTTGAAGTTAATTAATGAAAGTTTTATAATTTTGAATAACTGAGGGTCTACCATGAATACTTTTCTGAAAGCTGTTATGATCAGAATTTGCATGGAGAAGAGTATATTACAAGAACCACTACAGTATGTTTTCTGATAATCACCCAGAAGAAAGAGTGCAGGAAATCTGTTCTTGCACTAAGAACCAAAGGACCCAGGTAAGGTCCTAGATATTATGGAAATGTCCTGCATTAGCCCAACTGAAGACACAGCCCATGACAATACCTCATCCAAGTCTGGTTCATAGATCTACTCTGGGAAGGCCCAAAAGTCAGCTGTGGGAGCTAGAATATGTGTACCAGCAGGGTGAAGCATCTGTGCCAGCAGGGGAAGGGATCTGCACTGGAACCTGGAAGTTGCACTCATACTAAGGACCAGAGCTCCACCAAAAAGTAATACAGTCACCCTGAGCAACACCAATGTCCCAAACTCCTCTTCTGATGAAAATAGCACAGTTCACACCAGGAATCCAGCATGACAGCTTCTCCAGGAGACTGAGCAACACACACCTTCCCCTCTGGAGCCAGGAAGCAATGTGTGAAGCAAAGACGAGAGTTCCCCAAAGTGAACTCATCCATTCTTAGTGACAACAATGTCCTGAGCTTCTCTGATGATGACAAAAGCCAACTTTATATCAGAAAACAAGCTCAATAAGCTACTCCAGGGTGAACACATGGCAAAAAGAAAACCAACAGCACCTAGGAAAACCAACAGCACCTAGGAAAACCAACATGGCCACACAACAACAACACTTCCTCCTCTCCAGTTGTTTTATTCTGTTGACAACAATCCTCAGGGAGGCCATCCACACTCAGCACCACTCTGATTCAGCTCAGCTGGTGTTCAGTTTTCCACCAGTTCTCAATGCACCAGCAAAGCTACCTTGGTTACCATTGTGGTTGCTGACAAAATCTTGATATGAAAGTTAAATGAAGAATGGGTTATTTAGCTCACACTTTGTACAGGATTCAGTCCTTAGTCAGCTGGTTCTGAAGCAGGATGGCATAGAAGAGAGGCACCACCAAGGTGAAAATACCATTTCATGGCACACAGAAGAGACAACTGGTAGAAGACAGCAAGCAGGGGCAGCATCAGCAGGCAGTCTTCTTCTCCCTTTTATCTCATCCAGGCCAAAAGGCTTTTGGGTGCTGCCAAACACACCCAGGGTTTGCCTTCCCTCATCCACACAATCAATCCAAGGGTCACAGACTTACGCCAGTATCACATGAAGCACCCGCACATTTCCCCATGTATAGGAGCATGAGGCTCTGGGGGAGCATCTAGATACAAACTGTAATGAAGCCCTTTCTCTGAGTGTCTGGAAGAGGCACTTAGTGATGATTTCAGGGATTGATCTTCCTTTCTCCCTGTCTGAGCCCTGAGGGTCTGTTTGGTCCTCACCCTGAGATCATGGAGGGCTCTGGGGGAACCTGTGGGTTTAATGACCCAATGAGGTCTCATGCTAACCCTGGTCCTCTGCTGGCTTCTAGCCAATCATTCTCACCATGTCACTGTTGCCTCCACTGTAGTGTCCTGTGAATTTTGTGTGAAGAGAATAGGTGTCACCAATGATGCTGGATTTTGCAGTCCTTCATTTTTGAAGGTAATTGATGTCTCTTCAATATAACTATTGTGGGTCCAATATAACACGAAGATGCTCAAATTTCACAGATTTTCCTCATTTTTCAATGCTGGAAATACATTTTTTTCCTTTTTATACACATGAAGCAAGAAGCTTATGAGACTTCAGAGTTCAAATTTAACCAGTTTCTAGGCATAATCAAGAGTCTGATCCAACAATATTAAATACACATCTCAGATGAAAATATACTGAAAAAGACAACAGGATGCACACAAGAAAGTATCAGTGATTTGAAGGATCTGCTGGGAAGCAGGAATTTTAAAGAGCCACAGTGAAGAGCTGGCTGCATCCCAGGTGGTGGTGTGTTCTGGAAGGTGGCCCTGGCTGGGTGGTACAAGAGCACCTGGGACATCATACCAGGGGCAGGAGCTCTCAGTCCCTAAACACAGGGCAGGTCAGTGATTGTGCTGATCTCAGGTGAGGAGCAGAGAAGGATCAAGGATGAGGATTGCTTAGCTTCACATGATGAGCTGGATGGTGAGGTCCATGGTGACTTCAGAGAGGCAGTGATTTCAATGTGAGTACATTACTAACTCTGCCTTTATGAACATGAACATGAAGGGGTCAGAAGTGTGGGTAATTTCCTTTGGGTCAGTGTATTCCTGAGTCACAAGAAACTGACAAGAGCAAGGGGACAATTTTAGTTTTCAGAAGTTATTTCCTATTTCATGCAACATCATATACAGATGAGTGATTGATAATCACCCAAATAATGAAACACAATAAAGAAATTGAGAGCTCTGGTAAAGATCAATTAATTTTGTGAAAATGTGGGCATTCAAAATTTAAACATACATTTCTTCTTATATTATATGGAAAACTCTTAGAAACACACACAAGCACACACACACACACACACACACACACACAGAGAGAGAGAAACAGTGAGTCACTTTACAAATATTTTCTAGTTTGTACATCTGCTCAAAATTTAAAGGATGGTTTTGTTGTTTCTGATTTTCAATACACACATTGCACTAACTGAGTTGCAGGATTGCTGGTTGAAGAGTGAATATCAAATTTGATTGTGCAATCATATTTGGACAGGGACTGCTATGTTTAGGGGAAGCATAATTTTTTTTAAGAAAATGTGGTCTCCTCCAGCGTGGTGCTCTAAAAGACTTTTTACAAGAGGAAGTAAACCATGGGAAACTGGTCTCATTGGTTATACCATTTTCTCAGCCTCTTAGGCAACTTCTTAAGTATATCAATCTTTACAGACCACATATCAAATGTTTTGTGTCTCATCTATGTTAATAAAGCAGTTAAGATAAGCAGGTGGCATATCCATCAATGATAGGAAGGTGAAAGACAATGAAATAGTTAAGACGCGGATGGACAAACTGATGCAAAGTAGTTAAACTTTGTATGATACAGGCATAAAGGAGAGAAAAGAACAAGGCACAAAGTTAAAAGTTATATAACAAGTATGTGAATAAATAATATACTTATTTAACATAAATGAAAGGCGAATGCATAGAGAATTGATGGGTCAATAGAAATATGACAGAGAATAGATGGATATGATGATGATAGATGGAAATACAGACAAATAGTTCAATAGACAGCTGATAGAAAGATGGATAGATAATGATGTTAAAATCCCTGCCCAGATTTGATCTGTAATACTTAATTTTGATCGTAATTTTCAAGCTATGAATAAATGAATGGTTATATATCTGAATCTATATATTCAGATTTGCATCTTAGGGTATCAACTCAACAGTATTTTCCCATGTCCCTAAATCCAAATTATCCCAAAGATCTTTCTTAATCATTGTATATGAGAAGGAGTCAAACTCAAGGCCTGGTCCAGTCTTGACCTCAAGGACTCAGGGGAGCACCAAAGGGCTGGGATCCAGGTTCCCCTGTGATCTCCAGCCATTTAGAGTAAAAGTCTCTGCATGCACAGAATTGGAAAGTGCCCTTCAGGATGAGATGCAATGCATGTGTAAACCAGGTTTGCTGTCAATGCAGAAATAATTTTCATGGTTAAATATTTCTACACGTGAAAACTATTAAAACAGTGCAATCACTTGCTCTGTGAATAGGGGCTTCATTGAAAATGCATTGTGCAATCAATAATGAAATAGATGGAGAAACGAATAAAAGCCTGATTCCATGAAAACATAACGCTACAAGATCAGAGACATGGAAGGTCTCTAGAATCTCTGTACCTTGACTACTGAAAACATCTAGGTTTTTACCTCAGGGCTGACAATTTGGGTCTATAGAACAGTATGTGCAACACGCCATCTGCTGGTCCTGAGTTTCCCTGCAGGGAGGTTTATGCCTGGGCTTGCTCTTGCATCAAAACACTGTGCCTCTTGCACAGTAATAGGTGGCTGTGTCCTCCGCAGAGACAGAGGTCGGCTGCAGAGAGAACTGGTTCTTGCCTGTGTCTCTGGAGATGGAGATGCGGCTCTTAATTGATGGGTTGTAGCCAGTGCTACCACTGTAGCTTATGTACCCCAACCATTGCAGGCTCTTTCCTGGGGCCTGACGGATCCAGTTCCAACCATAACCACTGGTGATGGAGTAGCCAGAGACTGAGCAAGTGAGGGAGATGGTCTGCGAGGGCTTCACCAGGCCAGGCCCCGACTCCTGCAGCTGCACCTGGGACAGGACAACTGGAAACAAGGGTAAAATTCCTATCAGCCAACTGCTTTCAAAATCTTCCAATGCGCTCGTGTCTGATGTAGAGGACACTCACCATGTGGAACTGTCACTAGGCACAGGAGAAGACCCAGCAACTTCATATTCTAGGCCACACCTTCGCTGTCAGCAGAGATATTAGAAGTGTCTGAGGGAAAAGCTGTCAGCTACAATAGCTCAAGAGGGGAATTTGAGTCTATATTTGGGAGACAAATTTGCATGAGGGAGGCCCCTTTCCTTTATGATGGCAAGGCACAGGCCAGGGTGTCTCTGTTTCTATTGCTGCAGAGAGGAATCTCCTCCCCTGAACTCAGGTGTTCCACGTCTGTGAAAGGTGGGAAGCTGCCTTCCCTGGAGTGTAGGAAGCAGAGCCATGACCCCTCTTCCTGACCCCACACCAGTTTCCTCCAGTCCTGCTCCCTTCTTGTTCCCAGCCTGACTCTGCCCTCCAAAATGGGCTCTAGTGCTGTTCCACAGGATGAAGACAAGCACAACCCCCTCCTCCTCTCCCTGAACTCTCCCCTCTAGTGTCATCCTTCCTGCTGAAGAGCTCGCTTCATCACCATTAACACTGTTAGGAGAAGTCCTCCTGCCTCCTGCTCTGAGATGTCCTGTGTTCCAGGTCCTACTACCAGAGCCCGCAGAGACTGGAAATGAGGATATGTGTCCTGTGCCTCCCTCACAGAGAAGCCTCACTTGAGAGGGAAGGAGGCTGTTTGTGCTAAGTGTCCCTTCCCCACCTGACCTTGTGTAGGTGCTTGGTGGCATTTCCTTTCTAGGTTCCCCTTCTCCTCTTGTTTCCTGGAAGTGATTCCTAAATTCCAAATACTTACCTAATTATAGTTGTCCCTTTGTGAACAATTATGCATTATGAACACTGTGCTCATAAAGACAATGCCCCTAAAATTAAAACTTACCTCCAACTTTCCAATCTTTTTTCAGCCAATAGTGTGCAGTTCTTGGTCACTATCGGTGCATTAAGGATTCAGTGAATTTTTTTGCAGTACAATGCAACAAGGACTCTCATGATACCTTGCCACTCAGTTCCACAGCAAACATTCCTCATGGTGCTGGGGCTGAGCCTGGGGACCAGGTTTCCTGAGGTGGTCAAGGAGAGGAGGGAGCTGTGTGTTCTCAGACTCCATGGAGAGGGGTGAGGAGGATTTAGTTTCCTAATCTGAAGCATTTATTACTGTGTGAGGTAGTTCCTCATCACCCAAACAAAACCAGCAGATCCACTTTTAGATGATGAGGATATGACACTGAATAGAAAATTAACTTCACAAAAGGTACAAGTTACTTTGAAATGAGTTCAAGTTTTGTTTAGCCATCAGTAAAATTCATACACAGAAAGTGAGAAAATCAGTACTTATGTTCTCATGCAATTACATATAACAGGGAATTTTTCCTGGAATTTGGGTACTTTATTGTGGGTCGGTTTAGGACCTAACATGTTAAAACAGAAAGGAAGCCCCAGAGGCCCCAGGAACCCTCCCTCCTTTGCTTCCTTCTCTGCCCCTGCTCTTGGGGCCCAGCCTGGTTTTCCACTGATCACAGCGCTCTCTGCTAGTCATGAGCACCCCTACAGGGAGGTCTGTGTCTGGGCTCAAACTGTGTCTCTCACACAGTAATACACGTATCCTCGTGTCTCAGGTTGCTCATCTGCAGATACACCGTGTTTACGCTGTTGTCTCTGGATATGGGGAACTAGCCATTCATGGAGGCTGCGTATTATGTGTTACCACGGGTATTGTTGTATGCGATCCACGCCAGCCCCTTCCCTGGAGCCAGACAGACTCAGTGCATGGTATACCTACTGACGGTGAATCCTGAGGCCATGAAGGAGAGGTTCAGGGAACCCCCAGTTTGCTCCAAGCCTACCCTAGACTCCACCAGCTGCACCTCAGCCTCAACGCCTGTAAACACAATGACATCCTGTTCATAAAACTGTCCCATGTCCTCTGTTTATCCAAGACATGTCCACTTCCCCGTTCCATATCCTTCACTCTCAACAATTTTCCTTTCAGACATGCAAACAGGAAAACCCAACTCAGCCCAACCTCCATGGTGAGCTTCTGTGCTCAGTCCTGATCACCAAGTAGGAACAGCTGGGCACCAGGTCTGGGCTCCTCTGCAGAGCTGCAGGGTGAGGGCTGGTCTGGTTTTCTTCGGCACAGGGGGCCCTGTTTGCATGACCTTCTGCTTTATAGACAGCTCTGGACATCAAAAACTCAGAGAGCATCCAGATAACATCTGATGTTAGTGTGCTGAGAATGTTTGGTTACAATGATATAATTCAAGACAACATAAACACTCTTTATGAGATGAATTCTTGGTCTTTTTATCTCTTGTCTATTTTTATTTTTTATGTACCCGTAACATGCATATTTGTATTTCTCTGCTTTGGGAATATGTAAAATAATCAAGTTTTGGGGAACATTTTCCTTTCCTACAGGAGAGCTGATCTATTGTAAATGTCCTCCCCACTGTCTGGGCCTATGCTTTCCTAAGCTGTGAATAAAGTGCTTCTCCTTCCAGGTCCTGGACAGAGCACACACAGCTGGTCATAATTGTCTTCCCCACTTTCTACAGGGAGAACATGTGTGACTTTGCTGCATTCTGCTGGCTGCTGAGAGAAAACAGAACCTTTGTTCATGTGGATGCCTGCAATGAGTCTCTTATTTTCACCTCTCATAAATACTTTCACTCTTTCTCTGTGTTGAAACTTTGTGTGTCTGTGATAGCTTCATCAGACATAACACATAAACTTCCAATAGAAAAAGTGTGTACCTGAGAAGTGTTAAAACACAGGAACAGTTATACAGCCACACACACAATCACAGTAGTGAACTCACACATCATTCTCCTTGTGTCCTGAGTCTCCTCTGCAATCCCTCCCTCCCTTTCTTCCCTCCTGCATCCCATCTGCAGGCAGCTCGTGACCATCCTCAGCGTGCTTTACATTAACTTTCCTATTACAATATTTATACTACAAGCACATGCCCTATAATGCTGGTTGTGTTTAAAACAGAATATTTATTTGAGATATCTACATATGATTATATGAGTCAGCATTCACTGATATTTATGCTGACTCACTTACAAATATATAAGTATAAAGATGGGGATACAGCTCAGTGCTAGGCTATTTGCCTATTTGATTCAGAGGATTTTCATCCCCCATGAAGCACAGGTAGTAAGAAAATTAATGGTCAGACACTTCAGATTAATTCCTCAGGTAATCTCTTAATACTCATTTAAGTGTTCTAAGCTTCTAGTTATTACAAAGACATCTTTCCATCATCATGAAGATGTAGACACATGAAAAATTTTTTCTTATAATAAACAGTACAACCATAAATGAAAACTGGATTAAATAAATTAATTTGTATGCACATAAAAGGAATAAAATTACAAGGCTATAAGAACATGGAATCTAGGCACATAAGTCTTACATAATAAATAGGATAAAACCTTACCTACCTGGGATCTAGGTGATCCCAGGCCATGTGATCAGGTGATTCACCTGGAAGCAATTCCTGGATTACTAAAGGGTGCATGTGCTGAAGCATCAGAGTGTTATCAGAACAGATGCACAAACTTAGGGGATGATTATGTCTATGACATCTGCTGTAAAAATATCCCACAAGGAGCAACTCATTTGAAATACACGTTTTCCTCGCATTTCTGGCCCCTAGTTCAAGAATAAGCAGTGACAAAGTTGGTGTGTGGCAGCAGACAGCTGTGATTTCCAAGCCTTGTCTAGTTTCTGCACCCTCAGGTGGTGGGAGAGATGCACACTAGGTCCCTCCATTGCAGGGAAGCAAACAAGAGATCAACTCAGCTCTCAAGAGCTCTGATGCCCTCTAGGAACTCTCTGGTCTCTTCCAGGCAAATCTCTTTAAAAAGATGCCATGTGGTAATGACGTCCTCCAGGGGGCGCATGAGCTCCCATATGGAAACACTGAGAGCCCAGGCTCTCAGACCCCAGCTTTCCATCCTCTCCTCCATCTTCCTTTTATCTCTTGTTGAAGTCATGTTACTCTTTCCTCATGGCTCCAAAGCTTTCAATCTCTCTATCACCAAATTAAAAGTCGGATGTAAATACCCTCTAAATAAATGATGGATGACCTTTTGTGGATGACACTTCTCTGTTTGTATTTCAGAAATTAAACAATTTAAGTGTTTCCTGAATACAATGGTAGGCTTGGTACGGGGTAGACATTCCCATTAAAAGCACAGAGAGGAAAACAAAATCAACGCCAACCAAACACAGCTAGGCCCACATTTCCCCTTAGTGACCCAGAGTCACGCTCCTTGCTTCTGCTCACTGTAACTTTATGTCACATCTTGACAGGGTCTTGGAAACCCCATTCCCCAAGTATTCAGGATGCACCTGTGACAAGGGTCCATTCAGATGGGAGCTTCAGCATGTGCGGTCCCAGACCTGCTTTTTGTTATGATGGCTCTGCAGGCTGGGGTCATACAACAAAGGAGACCTCACAGATGTGTGAAGCACTGACTCCCTGGTAGCTCTGTGCCAGCTCCATCCCCACAGTCATGCTCCTGTGGCCTTTGAGGGAGGCTCTGCTTTTTCCTCCCTTCTGTGGGGCTCACATCCTGCACCTGAGGGGGCCTCTGGTCCTGCTATGACAGTCAGATGGAGGTGTCGGTGCCCATAGCTCTTGGACTATGAACAAGTGCAGTGTGAGTGCCCTGTGCATACATGAGCACACGTGGTCTGCACAACTTGCACTGCCATCATGGTGGCCCACACTGTTATGGAACACACAGGAGTCTCGTGGATGCTGATTCAGGTCGATGGCTCCAAAATATTTCTGACTGACACCTGAGGAAACCCCGAAAAATGAGACTTGAGGTCACCTCTTCCATGTTTAACGCTGTCAAGCTCTCAAGTTCCCACTCTTCTCTTGTGGAGGGAGTGGCAGATTCTAAATACACTTGGGATCTCTTCTCTATTTTCTTGCTGAGCAGCCTTTGGTTTCTCTATGTCTACACTGCTCTTATCACACCTTTATGTCAACTCTGTTCCCTCTAGTAAAACTGTGCCATTTATGGCTTGACCACTCTAGGAAATCACCAAGTTACTAAGTTTCCTTTCCTGTGAGGTGATTTCCCTCCCCATGCTGTTCTGGTTTCCATCTGGGTGTCATAGAGATGAGCTCTCCTGTGCCATTTGTGTGGAACACTTCTTCCCTGTTGCATTATTCTTACCCGTCTATCCATGTTTTCTGCATTAGTGAATCGCTAAATCTTTGCAGTAATTTTGAACTTTAGATGTGGTTTCTGCACTTTTTGCTTGCTTCAGAAATTTATTATGTGTTACACTTTTTGATTTGTCTGTTTCAATGGCATTTTGCAGGAATTTTACCCACATACAGTGAGATCAAATTTTAACTGCACAGTTGAATGGCATTTTCAGTATTAAGTTATTTGTGACTCTGTTCTAAGAGTACCTCCTCTGTATGTTCATCACTGTAAGAAAATTTAAGATATTTCTAATTTTCCTCATGTAATTCATATTCCTATATTCCTTGGAAGTTTGCACTCTATTTTCTGGATGTAATGATATGAACAATGTGGATATTACACATCTGTAGAGTCAAATAGGAGGGAATGTTTGCACCTATGAGTATGTTTTTCAAAGACCATTCATGCAATCACTAAGATATACCTTTCATTCCCTCTATGGATGAAGAATATCTCATACATGGACATAAATTCCTTGATTGCCTTCACTGAATTGATATACTTTTGGATAGTTTCTAAGTTTGGGTTACTGTCAAGAATTTTTACAGGAACCTTAGCTTGCAAAATTTTATATAAATGTGCAGATTCAACACTCTTCTATTTAAAAAGAAAAGAAAACTAAACAGAAAAATGGTAGAAATAATACAAAATTTCAAAAAAAATAATGCTAGGAAATCACTAGTAGATAAATGACATACTGTCATCTTAGTAATAGTTGTTCAATTCACAAAATTAAAGCGTAGAAAGTGCACACTCAAACAATGAGAGTGCAGTATGTTCTGTTCAATGATCCAGCCAAAACTTAGTAATATGGTTATCTATCTAACACACTTAAGCATACATGTACTTATATCCTTTAGAGTACTTTCCTTCTCTTTCGGTGTTATAATAGCTATTACATATTCTGGATCTTATTACTCCTACAGTTTTTATTAATTTTTATACCAGAATGACAATGTGATATTTGTAAATATGATCGTTATTTATTTCATTATGAGGATAGTTGCCAATGGCTCCATTTACATATGAAGGCCTCAAGATGATCCTTTTTAGAGATAAGTAATATTCCATTGTATAAAACACCACATCTTTTTCATCCACTCCGCAGTTGATGGGCATTCTGGCTGTTTCCAAGATTTAGCTATTACAAATTGTGCTACTATAAACATGAGTGCACATATATCACTGTGGCATGAACTTTTCAGTTTTTCTGGGAAAATACCCATGAGAGGAATAGCTGGATTGAATGGAATTTCCAATCCTAGTCTTCTGAGGAATCTCCATATTGATTTCCATAGTGGCTGCACCAGTCTACACTCCCACCAACAGTGGAGCAGTGTTCTTTTTCCCTGCAGCCTCGCCAACATTTGTTATCAGTTGATTTCTTGATGACAGCTATACCTTGCGGAGTGAAATGAAATGTCAATGCTGTGTTAATTTGCATTTCTCAAATGATAAGTGATGGTGAACATTTCTTCATGTATTTATTTGAGATTTGTATGTCTTCATCTGATAAATATATGTTCATCTCAGATACCCATTTTTGGAGAGGCTCTTTGAATTTGAGTGGCCTGATATTTTTTAAAAAAAACATCTTTATGTGTTCTTTATGTGTTCTGGATATAAGTCCTTTGTCTGGGGGGTTGCTGACTCTAAGTTTTTCCCATTCTGTGAATTTTCTTTTCACTCTGTTGGTGATTTCTTTTGAAATGCAAAAATATTTTAATAATGTGAGACTCCAGTTGCTGATGCATTTAAGTATTTTTTTTTGCAGTTATTGTTTTGTGAATTAATTCTCTGCCTACCCCTATGTCTCCAAGATTTCTACCTACATTGACTACCAATAGTTTTATTGTTTCTGTTTTAACATTAAGATTTTTTATCCATTTTTAATTTAGTGCATGGCGATAGGCATGGGTCTAGTTTCAGTCTTCAGCACGTGGAGAGCCAATTTTTCCAACGCTGTTTATTAAAGAGGCTATTCTTTCTGTGAACATGTTTTGCACCTTTGTCAAATATCAGGTGGTTGCATGTCTTTCTAGTTGTGTTTGAATCTTCTAATGAGTTGCATTGAGACTCAGGTCTAGTTCTTTGCCTGTACCATGCTGATTTTATCATAATAGCTTTGTGGTGTAGTTTCAGGTCAGGAAATTTTATGTCTCCTGTCTTGCATTTTTTGCCCAGTATCACCTTTACTATTCTAGGTTTCTTCTGTTTCCAAATGAATTTTAAGAGTGTTTTCTCTAGATCTGTGAGTTATGTTAATGGTATTTTGGTTGGGATTGAATTAAAACTGTATAACAGTTTTGGGAGTATGGCCATTTTCACAGTGTTGGTTCTTCGTAGCCAAGGACAAGGAATATCCTTCCATTTTCTCATGTCATCTTCAAACTCCTTTTTTAACGTAGCATAATTTTCAGCATATAGGTCTTTTACCTTCTTGGTTAGGATGATTCCTAAGTATCTCATTTTTTAAGATGCTATTGTGAAAGATGATATTTCCATAATTTCTCTCTCAGTGATTTTTTTTTTTGTGTTTACAGGAATGCTATTGATTTTTGAGTGTTGACTTTGTATTCAGCTACACTGCTGAATTTTATTATTACCTTTAGTAGTCATTTAATGGAGTTTTTTGGTTCTTCTGTATAGAGTACCACGTCATCTGCAAATAGTGATAGTTTAACCTCTTCCTTTCCTATCTTTATTCATTTTATTTCTCCTTCTTGTCTTATTACTCTGGCTAATATTTCCAGAACTATATTGAAAAGGAGTGGTGATAGTGGCCATCCTTGTCTTGTTCCTGATTTTAGAGTGAAAGCTTTCATTTTTTATTTCCATTTAGTATAATGTTGACCGTTGGTTTGTCATAGATGGTCTTTATGAGATTGAGGTAGATACTGAACATTCTGAGTTTCTGAAGGGATTTTATCATGAACAAGTGTTGGACTTTATTGAAAGCATTTTATGCATCTATTGAGATGACCATGTGGTGGGTTTTTTTGGCTCTGTTGATGTGGTGTATTACATTTATTGATTTGTGTATGTTAAACCATTCCTACATTCATGGAATGGACCCCACTTGGTCTTCTTGATGGTTTGTTGCATTCTATTTTCTAGTATTTTACTGAGAATATTTGCTTCAATGTTCATTAGTGATATTGGCCTATATTTCTCCTTTCTGGTTGGGACGTTCTCTGGTTTTGGTATCAGAGTAATACTTGCCTTTAGGAATGATTTAGCGAACATTGTTTCCCTTTCAATTTCATTGAAGAGTTTAAGGAGTATTGGCATCAAATCTTCTCTAAATATCTTGTAGAATTCAGCCATGAATCCATCAGGACCTAGGTTTGTCTTTGTTGGTAAGATTTTCATCACATTTTATATTTCAATAGCTGATAGTGGGTTGTTAAAAATTGCTATCACTTCTTGATGGGGCTTTGGTAGATCATATGTTTGTAGAAATCGGTCCATTTCTTCTGTGTTTTCCATCCTATTTGAGTAGAGATTTTCAAAGTAGGTATTCATCATCTTTTGAATTTCTATGGGATCTGTAGTAATTTCCTTCTTTTCAGTACTCATTGCATGGATTTGGAATTTTTCTTTCTTTTTCTTCATAGTGTTAGCCAGAGGTTTATCAATTTTGTTTATGCACTTAAAAATCCAGCTTTTTAATTCATTAATTCATTGTATTATTTTAGTTTCAATTGCTTTAATTTCTGCTTTAATCTTTATAATTTCCTCTCTTCTATGAGATTTGGTTTTAACTTGCTCTTCTTTTTTTAGAAGCTTTGAGATGTAGCACTAGTTTGTTTATTTGTGCTCATTCTGTTTTCTTGATATGTCAATATATTGTTATATATTTCCCTCTTAAGACTGTTTCATTGCAACCCCCAGATTATGGTATGTTTTTTACATATTTTTATTGAGTTGTAAGTATTGTTTTATTTCTTCTTTAATTTATTGTGTAACTCACGGGTTGTTCAGAAGTTTGTTATTTAATTTCATGTATTTATGCAGGTTTTGCAATTTCTTTTGCCATTTATTTTCAATTTCAGTACACTATGGTCAGATAATATGCATTTAAATGGTTTTGCCAGCTTTCAATAGAACTTTTTGTTTCTTGCATATCTTTTTGTTTCATGAATTTTGCCGTTTTTCTATATTGTTCATTCAAGGTTTCAATCAGTTTCCCATGCTCTTCTTTTTTTTATCTATTTCTTCTCTAGCTGTGCTTTACAACTACTTTACTAAAGTTGTTATTTCTGTCCTTACATGGGAGATTACTTCTCAGTGATTTACATTATAGCCTCATGGGTTGTCTTTTTGTTTCACTTGCTATCTTTTAGGAGATTTCCAGTGTGTGACTTTTAAAGTCCCCTATTTCAATGTCTTCTTTACTTGATCCTGATGGACTAGATGTTTGAGATTGGATTTTTCTATTTCATTTTGTCATTTTCACTTTTTGGGCTAATATTTGGCCTTTCAGTCCCACTAGTCTCACCTATCAATTTGTGTGTCTCTGAATCCTACTGTATGATTGATGTTTGTCCAATGGCTGGGTGCCACAATGAAGAGGTTGGCCAGCCCCTTGAATTCCACCTGCAGGGCCTATTGGTTGAGTCCTATATTCTTCCTAGTCTGACAAACCTCGGAGTATTGATGTAGATCAGCCCTTAGTGACTGCTGTTACTATATCTTCAGGTTGTTCCATATCACTATATCTCCCTGTCTATAGTTCTTGTTTTGGCTGGGACCCTACTCTGTCACTGGGTGTCTCATAACCCCTTTTAATTTTCTCCAGGTTGTGGGAGGCCTTGTTGGCACCCTCCTCAAACTACCTGATGTTCTCTGTATGGAGGACGGACTCACCTACACTCTTTCCAAGCTCACCAATGTTCTACCTCGGGAGGGGTCTTGGCTATTGCTCCTGTTTACCCTCTGAGGGTAGTAAACTGTATTCCTACTTTAGGGGCAAACTCATCACACTGAATCAAGCCTTCTGAGGTCTTCTGTTTGGATGAAGGGTTACTGAATCTCTCATCAACACAGTGTGGTTAATCCACTGCAGTCTAAGGTTGTTGGGAGGAGTGGGAGCTGAAAAGCAACAGCAAAACTAGGTCCAGGATGTGAGGTGTCCCAGAGGGGAGCACTGGAATGGCAGGAGCATGAAAGAGGCCACCTGGCCTTGCCCTGCCTGCCCCTGGAGGCCCTGTGTCCCATAGTGGATAGTGGAATGTCAGAAGGGGTGGACTAGAGGTGAGGACCTGGACTTGCACAGTGCTGATGGTCCTGTGTCCCATGGCACAAGGCAGAACAGTGGAGATTCAACACTCTTGGCTAACTACCCAATTCCAAAGTCATATAAGTAATTCCTTTTGTTAATATTAAAAGAAACTATACTAGTAGACTATCTAGGAAATCTCTCACTTTCACCACCATGTTCAAGCCCTCTAATGTTTCCACATCCACAGTAGTATGTGTATTTTCTGTAATTTGTATCCTAACCACAGAAAGTGGCATAAAATGCAAACAACTGAAATTATTTTGCTAAGCATGGATTTGGATAAAATATTTTCTATTTTACAAACCTTAAGAAAATTTACCAGAAATGGCAAATATATATATATATATATATATATATATATATATATATATATATATATATATATATATATATTTGTTCTCATGTGGTGCGATCAGGGAGTGGGCTGTGCAAGAATGGAAAGGACAGCAAAAAAATGTGTCGTATACATTTGGAATTTAGAAATATGATTTTAAAGACCCTTGTATGGATGGTTGCAGTTTTCATGGCATACAGGCACAAATAATGACCTTTTAAAATTCTAATTGGTGACATTGTTGATATGTAAATTATTTAAATCTTTGTCAATGTTTATCAGATTTAATCTTATAAAACGTTATTAGCCTAACAGTCATGTAGAACATGTAATGAAAGACACACAGGCCGATTATTATTCCACTTCCAGAGGGGAGATGGGTTACAGGAGGATGAGTGAGGAGAACCCAGGGTCTCAGCAGCTAAAGTCCCCCCATGGTCTCTGTACAGTTGCTCCTGTGCTGGGACCTGGAAGGGCTGGCTCCTGGGAAATGTGATCCCCCTGAGTGCTCCTCGGCTCCCTCTGAAGGGACTGCACACCCCTAGGCTGTGAGGAGCAGGGTCTGTGGGTCCTGATGCCTGCAGAGGTGAGGGTTGTGGCTGGGATCACACTGACAACCCCTCACTGTGGCTCTAACTTCAACCCAGACCGGTACCACTTTACCTGAGCTTCAAGGTGATCTGGGCCAGATGAACATGGCAGAGTCATTTTGACCCAATAAAATGGGAGTTCTGCACATTTGAGAAGATATTCTATCCTAACAGGAACAACTAGACTGAGACTTCAATGTGAAGACTGACATGTGAATTTGAATGATCAGGTATAAATATTACATGGAACAGCCATAGATCCTGACAAAAATCCACATTTCACCTCACTTTATGTTTTAATTTTATTGGTTTATGTTTGGAGCTCATGCACTCAACAGTCATCCAGGGGCTTGGTTAGGTGCATACACTAGAACTTGCCTCTTTGTTTTAAATCCCATTAAACCCCTCACCTCCAACCCAGTCCTCCAATTACCCTATTTCATGCTTCATTCCTGTGGATGTTAATCTTACTGAGCTCCTGTTACACCATGTAATGTTTACAGTAATTGAGGTTATCGGGTTCCTCTATACAACAAAATTTTAATTATTTCCCTTTTCCCTCCACTTCACCACTCATCTTTGTTCCTTTCGACAGCTCCCCTACTGCAGGAGAGCCATCTCCTTTTCCTCTTCTACTCAGACCTTGTTACTTTCTATCTTTGCACAATACTTTAAATGTATTATGGGGAAGACTCTGAGGTGTGTGTTTCATGCTCCCCCTGCTGGTTCAGCGCATCTGTGCAGGGAGGTTTTTGTCTAGGCTCACATTGAGGTCCCCTCACTATGTCTCTTTCACAGTAATACACGGCCATGTCCACAGGTCTCAGGCTGATCATCAGCAGATATAGCATGTTCTTGCCATTGTCCCTGAAGGTGATGAACAGGCCCTTCACGGAGTCTGTATAGTTTGTGCAACCACTATCACAGTATTTGTGAGCCACTGCAGCCCCTTCCCTGGAGCCTGGTGGATCCAGTGCATCCAGTAGTCACTGAAGGTGAATCATGAGGCCATACAAGAGAGTATCATTGACCCCCCAGGCTGCACCAAACCTCGCCCAGACTCTACCAGGTGCATCTCACCATGAACACCTGTAAACACAGGGACATCATGCTCAGAATACTGTCACAGAGGTCCAAGGTTTATCCCATTCATGTCTACTCACACACTCAGTATCTTGTTTTTTTCATGAATTACCTTTCAAAACAGCATGAAGAAAAACCCAGCTCACTGTGAACTCCATATTGATATGGAGTTCCATTTGATATTGCTTACTTTGTAATCATGTAAAATAATGAAAGTGACATAAACTGTTGTATTATCTGCATTGGGTCCCCAGTCATAAATTTATGCCCATTGTCTGGCTCCATGCTCTCCTAGGCTGAGGAGAGCTGCCTGGTCTGGCTCATGGACAGAAAGGGACACAGCTGCTGAGGTTCCTGTTCCCTCTCACTGTGCTGAGAGCTTGTGTGACTTTGCTGAATTCCACTGCTTGATGAGAGGAAACAGCAATGATCGTGTTGGTGCCTGTTAGCAGCTCTCTCATTGTTGACTGTTGTTCTATCCCTCACTCTTCTTTTGTTCTCACATGTTGTTTATCTGTAAAAGCTTCACCAGATATAAGGCATAAACTGCCCATATATAATGTGTACACCTGAGAAGTATTAACACACAGAGATACTTGCACAGCCACACACACACCTGAAGCAGGGCGTGCACATGTCACCCTCAGTGTGTCCTGAGGCTGTTCTGCAATCCCTCATTCCCTGCCACATCCTGTCCCTCCCACATCCTGTCACCAAGAAATTCATGACCATCCTCATGTTGTTTCACTTTAAATTTCCTTCTTGTGAACCCTGCTACACTGTTGCCTGGGATGGAAACTAGTTCAGACATTTTAAATTAGTATGGATATTCCTTAAAATCTGAAGGTAGAAATTCCACATGATCCAGCTATTCCCATTCTACATATCTTTACCAGGCAGCTAAAATCAAGAGCACTACACTGCAGCATTATATGCAAATCAATATGTGTACAACATAATTCATGATAGCTAAATCTTGGAATCAATCTGTATATCATAAACATGTGAAAGTATAAAAATTATAGTAGTTATACATAATGGACTACTACTCAGCTATAAAGAAGGATAAATTCTAGACAAACTGCCATGTCTAACTGAGAGACTTCTGAGCGAAGGACAGGCACATGAAATTGGAGCATCTACGGATAAGTATTATATGCAGAAGTTCTAGATCCTGAAAGGAAACCGCCTTTCACCTTATTCTAAATCTTCTCTGGATGTAGGCCCTGTGCACTCTCTGTGACCCAAGAGCTGCCTGCTGGTCCTGGGTGCTCTGTAGGAATCTTTGTATCTGGGTTCACACTGACATCCCCTCGCTGTGTCTCTTTCATGGTAACATATGGCTGTGTCCTCCAATCTCAGGCTGCTTATTTTCTGATACACTGTGTTCTTGGAGTTCCCTCTGGAGATGGTGGATCAGCTCAACCACTTGTACACATTTTAGCCCCTTCCTTGGAGCAGCTGGACGAAGAGGATCCAGTAATCACCAAAGATGAATTCCAAGGCCACCCAAGCGAGTCTCAGGGACCCCGCCAGCTGCACCAAGCCAACCCCAGACTTCATCAACTGGAACTAACACTGGATACCTGAAAACACAGAAATATTTTGCTCAGGAAGCTGTCACACATGCAAACTATGTCTCTTAATCATGTCCATTCACACACTCAGTGTTGCTTGTTCCCCTTACCTATTAAAACACCAAGAAGGAAAAGTCAGGCCATTGTAAAATCCCTATCAGCAACTATGTTCAGTCCTGGTCCTGCAGCAGGTACCCCTGGCATCCAGGACTGGGCTCCTCTGCAAAGCTGCAGGCTCCAGGCTGGGCTGGGCCCCTTGCTACAGAGACTCCTATATTATGGAAACCTCAGATAGGGAAGGTACAGCGCACTTGAGAATGTTCCAGGAGATATTTTGCAATATTTGTAACATTAATGATGATACGGTTCCTCACAATGAGTTTGTATTTTGAAAACTCTTATTAGTTTTCTCACAGTTATATGTGTATGAGATTAGAGGTTCTGGTCATTTTCTATGTTTTTTTCAGATGTGCATACAGAGCAAGGAGCACAGCAGACCTCTGAGATATGAGCTCATGTGTGATAAGAGCATCTTATGGATTTGGGTCTAGAAATCTTCCCATGGTGCTGCATTTGTACTGAAAACTTGCAAGACAGAGAGTTCATGCTCAGTGATGTTCCAAACTGCTTCTTCAGATGAGAGAACATGACAAGATTTTCCTGCCCTCCAACTTCTCATCATAATTAGACTATCATGATTCCACCATACGTGTGTTCCACAGTGTGATGTATCTTGAGTTATTATCTATCTCTGACTTGATTTGCCCATAATAAATATATATTGAACACATAATAATTTTAACTATACATTAATGAGATACATTTTAACACATATATCGTTGATCATAAATTGATGTAATAATTTTCATGGTCAAAATAAGTCATGAAGCAATACACATAAATTCTCTTATACTTTTCGGCTAATTGTCTATCTTTTGTCTATGTGTTTGCTATATTTTTCTGAACTGAAATATTTAGCCCTCCATGAGATCACATTTCCCCACAGAAATCAGCAGATGAATTGATGGTGATGATCATGATGACTGGATATTCTAAAGCACTTACATTCTTGAAATCAGAATTCTTTAAAATTCCTAATTTACAAATTCCTAATTGCCCTTTCACTTATTTTCAGGTGAAGATTAATAAATAAATATGTAATATATTTGTAAGTGTGTGTGTTGTAACTGATTATAAACAAAATCCTTACATTCTTTGCAGTTTGGAGTATGCAAACCTCCTATGTAACCTGGAGTGGATGAATGGTGGGGTCTGCAAATTCACATAATTTGAAGCCAGAAAAGAAACCCCAGAGGGTGACAGGAAGCCAGATACCCAACTTCCTTCTCTGCACCTGTTCCTTCGACAGTTCCTGATTCTTGTTGGACCCACAGGGCCTTCTGCTCCGTTACCACTTTCTTTTTTTACCGCCAGCACCCTCTTTCTGATCTGAGGTGGTGTTAACTTGATGAATAAGTGATGAGTTATCAGCTGGCCCTCCACTCTCATCATCCCACCCACTCTATTCAGTCTCCTTCTTTCTGTGCTGATGGATCTGGCCCCCAGAGACGTTGTCAGTGAGGGAATGAACATACAGAGCCCAGTGAGGTGCAGGGTCTACAAGGGATTCACTAGGCCATGTCCCATCTCCTGAAGCATGGGCAGGAATACATATTGCTTTTATGGAAAGATTGTAGTCAGTCTGAGGATGCTTTCTAGTTTGCACACCTGCTCCAACTTTAAAAGTCATTTGTACTGATTCTAGTTTTCAATACACACATTGCGCTAACTGTATTGCAGGAGCTTATTGCACAGTGAACATTAGATTTTATTCCGCTATAGCAAATACTCAGGACAGGAACTGCTAGATTTCTGTTAAGTGGAAGCTTAATTGGTAAGCAAATATCGTCTCATCCAGAGCAATGTTGTCAGTTGATTTACATGAGGAAGTAAAATATGGGAAAGTGGTCTAATATGTTACATCTTGTTCTCAGCCTCTTAGGCAAAGTTCACAAATGTATTAACTTTTACTAATTAGACATTGACAGTTTTTGATCTCATGTATATTAATAAGGCAGTTAACACACCCATCAATGGTAGGTTGGTGACAGATTAAATAGTTAAGATGGGGGTGGACAGAGTGATAGAAAATAGTTAAATTTCAGATGATACATGCACGAATGACAGACAATTGCAAGGCAAAAAACTGACACTAGAAAACAAGTATGTGGGGAAACAATAAATTTATAGTGCTTCCATAAATGAACGGCAAATACACAGATTTGATGGGTAAAAAGAAATATGACACAGCGTAAATGGATAGAATGATGATAGACAGACACATAGATCAATAGATGATAGATATATGGATAGATTATATAAAATACGTGCCCAGATTCCTTATGTATTATTTTTCCAAAATTTTGAAGCTATGAATAAATGACTACTTACATATCTGAATGTATTGAGATACGGCTACCATGATTTGCATCTTAGGGAATATTCTCAACAGTTTTTTTCCCATGTTCTCAAATCTTGTTGATCCCAAAACTCTCTCTCTTCATGTTTTCAGAACAGTGTCAGTTTCAGAATCTAGGGTTTCTCGACTTCACAGAAAGAGCTGATGTTCAGGTTCCTATGTGGGCAGGCCCTGGCTTTCTCTCTGGTCTTGACTCTGCTGTGGGTTCCTTGTTCTTCCATGGATCCATGATCACTTCCCTCAGGTCAATGGACAGATCAGGAAGAAGTGGACAACATTGTATCAAAACATGGTGAAAACAGCTTCCATAGATGTCCATATTTTATGGAAGGTAATGTACATATAGCAAATGCACAGAATTACAAACAAACATGATGTTTAGGACATTCTGTGAGAGTCTCTGAGACTCACTTCTACTGACTGCAGGTCTTAATAAACACAGCTCAGGCACTGCCACATGACTTCAGGATGTATGACAGCATGATGATCTCTAACAATCAGATGCTGAGAGAGTCCCTCCACAGTGGAATCTACCTCAGCTCTCCAAGGCATCGCCCTGCATCTCCAAGGGTGGGGAAATGAAGAGCTCCAATAACAGGAGAAGACTCATAATACCACACAGTGATGTCCAGCCATTGAGCATAAAAATCATTGCATGAACAATAATTGGAAAGTGTCCTTTAGAACGAGATGCCATGCAGATACACAGGAAGATGGAGGGCAGCCTTACAGTCAACAGAGGAATAATTTTCATGGCTAAACATTTCAGTGCCTAAAAATGACTGAGAGTGTGGAATCACTTCATCCATGAAAAATGGCTTCTTTGAAAATAAGTTCTGCAATCTATAATGAAATAGAGGGTGAAAAAAATAAAGCCTGATTCCATTAAAACATAACACTGCAGGATCAGGGACATACAAGGTCCCCAGGATCTCAGTCCCTTGACTACTGAGGGAGATGCTAATCACGTGTAGTGAGAAACTTCCAGACTGTCACCACAAGGTTGTGAAGTTGGTTCCCTATGGCAGTGTGTGCCAAGCGCCACCTGCTGGTGTGTAGTTCCCTGCAGGGAGGTTTTTGTCTGGACTTACACTTGGATTAAACCACTGCGTGTCTTGCACAGTAATAGGTGGCTGTGTCTTCTGTGGTGACAGAGTTCAACTGCAGAGAGAAATAGTTCTTTCCTGTGTCTCTAGAGATGGAGATGCAGCTCTTCAGGGATGGGGTGTAGTTAGCACCACCATCCTAATATATGTACCCCATCCACTGGCAGGCACTTTCCTGGAGGCTGACGGAGCCAGCTGCAGTAGTAATAACTGGCTGTGATGGGAAATACAGAGACTAAGCAGGTGATGGACAGGGCCTTCGAGGGCTTCACCAGGCCAGGTCCAGACTCCTGCCACTGCACCTGGGACAGGACACCTGGGGACAATAAAAATAATCCAATGAGTCACATGCTTTTGTAACCTTTCCATGGATCCATGTCTGACATTGAGGATGCTCACCATGAGCACCTGTCACCAGGACAGGAGAAGACCCAGCAGTCTCATCTTCTACAGCACAGCTCTGTCTTTCTGAGAAACCTCAGCCCTGTCGCGATGGAGCTGTGAACTCCCACAGCTCATGTGCAGATTTTCAATCTAAATTTGAGCATACATTTGCAAACAGGGTTCATATTTTCTATATGAGGGGGGCACTAAGGCAGGCGATGTCTGCTCCTTTTGTGTTACTGAGTAGAAACTCGTTCTGAATTATAGCTGGGTTTGAGTCTGTGACACGTGGGAAGTTTAAATTCAGACAAGTACAGGAGACAGAAATGAGGATCAGGAGGTTGGGTCCCTTCTTGTTCTCTGGTAAGAATCTGATCCCATCCATGCTCTGGTGAAGGTTCCTCAGGACCAAAATTGAGGACAGCTTCCTCTGTGCTTCCCTGGTTTTCTCCTTGTATTCCATCCCCATTTCTTGAGAGCTTCCTTCACTGTCATTTTTGTTACCAGGAGAGCTCCACCTGCCTCCTGCTCTAAGATATCCTGTGATCCAATTCCCACATTAACAGAGCCATCAGAAACTGGAAATAAGGCTGTGAGTTCTGTGCTTACTTCACAGAGAAGCTCCTAATCATCTGGGAAGAGGAGGCGGCCATGTACTTTTTTTTCCTGCACCCACATGATCGTGTGTGTCTACTGGGTGTTCATTCCCTTTCCAGATTCAGCTTCTGCTCTTGTTCTCTGGAGGTTATTCCTCAATTGAAAACATTTATCACATTATACTTTTCATTTTTGAATAATCATGTATTATGAACACCATGCTTATGATAACAATGTCTCTAAAATTCAACCTGCACCCTTGCTCATAATATTGTATCCACATTCTTTTTGATATTGGTGTTTGAAGGCAAGTGTCACTTTACAGTGCAGGCTATGAGGTCTCCCTTTACTTCACAAGGTGGCAAACGTTGGCCACAAATGTCTGGTGATTTGCTTACTTCATCCTCCTGAGGTCCAGAATTACAGAACTATTAAAGCATGCCTCACTCAAGACATATATTTATTTCTATTATTTTTTGAAAATGGTTTTCCATTCCAAGTTCACCTTAGTTTAGATGTTGTGATTCTATTTCCTCACACTTTAATTTTATGGCCATGTGCACATGTGCTAGGATTCCTGTTTAGTGGCTGATTCTTCTTTTTCCAATGATGCTTAGAAATTTAGTTCCAGACTACAATGACTTCTACAATTGTACACCAATTGTAACATCTTCAGCATCCATGACACACCTGACAATGACATTCTTTGGCTGGGATAGAAAGTTGAGGTCCTCTTAATGAATTCCTTGACTTCAGAACTAACAATGCTCATCACATTCTAGAGTTTTGAGGAAAAGATGCTCAAAGTTAAGATTCACAGAATTTGTAACCAGAGCAATGTGGTCAGATCTTGCTTTATTCCTAGAAGTTTTCGTGGAAGTTTATAATGTTTCCTTCCAGAACAACATGAAGAATATTTACAGTGTCATTGCCATATCCAGTTCAGAGCCCAACAGACATAGTCAGTGAGGCACATACATCCCTGTCAATCTGTTCAGGATATGTGCTGTATCACTGTAGGAAATCTCTAGCAATTTCTCTTGGGGAACTACACAAAGCGTGAGGGAGCGTCCCCACGTCTTGATAAGTAGCAGTGTTCATGCCCCATTCAGGCAGACGTTTATCCATGGGTGTGAGCATGGGATATGTGAGTGGGGTGAAAGGTCAAGTCCTTTTCTCAAGTGTAAACTCTGGTTCTTACACAGGTCCTACGTGGTCAGGATGGAGCTCCCTGTGTGTGATCTTCAGGTGTGACATCCATGTTGGCCCTTTTCCTAAGCTTCACCTGGTGTCCTTTGTCCTTAGTGGTTTCCCTTGAAATCCTGTGGTAATGCTTTTCTAGCCCATTCATCTATGCTTCCATTTTACTGCTCTACTCCAAATAGGATGCTATTCACACTGTAGAGGAGGATGTTAGGCCAAAGCAAATGACTGTGAGGAACGAGTTCTTATGTTTCACTACAGCAGACACAACCATCGTTCATGTCCTGCTCTACCACCTGACATAAACTTGCTGAGTTTTTGGCAAATCTCTATAGTAGAGGATTTTTAAAAAATGTTTACTCTCTCTTCAGAATGAAATCTGTAGACTGTAAGTTAATCCAGACACTCTGGGCAGAACTGTGTCCTCCCAGATACCTATGCTGGGTATTTAGGTCTGCATCTGAGAGATTTGTGGACTACATCAAATTATTCAGTCCTTTCAAGCTCTATTGGTTCCAGGTCATAAATCCAAGAAATTAGGTAACTAATGGTTAAAATATAAAATATAAAATTTGTGGTAATACCTTCATAATAATTCCATGGAAAAATGGAAAAATGAGACAGCATTATATCATATATGTCCTATCCAGGGCGTGATTCCTGCAATCTCCCCAGATGGGCACTGGGTAGGATCCTCAACAGGAAACACACACGGCCACATCTGCTTTTCTAATGGGACAGAGACAATGCTGCTGCTGCTGCTGCTGCTGCTGCTACTGTACCCACCTCCTCCAGTCCCGTGGCACCAGCACAAGTATAGCCATGGTCAGCAAGGATGATCAGACCTCAGAGTGCTAGTATGGACCTCACAATGTCATCACAAGAAGTCTTTCACCCACTTCCCCCTTTGACACACAGCCCTGGCTTCCAGGGACTCTGCATAGGGTTGATCCTTGCACCAGGCCAAAACAAAATCTGCAACTTCATATTGGTTCTGAGATCACAAATTCAGGAAGACCCTTTTCATGGTTATGGAAATGTTTTGTCTTATTTTCCTTTATTAGAATGTACTTGGATATATGTGAGTGATTTAAATTGTCTTATGCTTTGTATAAACTTGAAATGACATTAGTCCTCCCCCATGTATGTGCTTTTGCAGGGAGTGTCTGCATGATTTCTACCCAGTGTTGATCATGACCACAGAGCAGTGTATCCAGGAGTAGATGGTCCAGGCCCCACAGTCTCCCTGGTGAAGAGCAGGCTGAAGAGGAGGACTCTGGGAGGGAGGCAGGATCAAGGAAGATTTGAGGTGGCATATGTAATGGTTGATACCTTAGTTCAACTTGATAGGCTTAGAAGGTTAACTAAGAGACTCATAAAGGGGCCAGTGTCTCAGTGAGGGGCCAGGATCTTCACCTTGTGAACATTCTCATCCTGTGCAAGTGTAGGGCACTGAGATGGTATGACTTCTGGCATTAAGCACATACAGAATGCAAGAATTATGTGAGTAACAAGGCTTGCACCTCAGTTTCTAAAGGCCCAGGAGGCCAGACATTGGGTCCCTGAGAGGGCAGTGTGTGAAGCAGTGAATGTGAAGCTGAAGATGCATTGGAGACCCCAGAAGTTTGGAAAAGCCTGGAAGGTGAATTATCTATGGAGAGCTGCAAGGAGGGAGCAAAGCAGGACTACGAGAGGAGGCATGGGAGCTACAACCACCAGAAGAGCCACAGGGGTGGAGTAACTCAAGCCCTTCAGAGTTCACTATTTGTCACAGATTTCTTCAGATGCTGGCTATGCAACTACAGACTTAATATTTGCACTAGTGGATTTTGGACTTGCTTTGGATCCAATCTGTATTCTTATCTTTGTATCTTGTGGAATTAAAATGTTTATCTTGCACCATTTATCATTTAATTTGTACAGGGGTTTACACATCAGAGGAGATTTAGGACTTAAACAATGACATTGAGGGGTTCAGATCAAAAGACATGTTTCTACAATATTGGTAGAAATGGACATAGTAGAGCCAGTGTGTATATTGGTTTAGTGATGGCTCAAAAACAAGAAAGTAGAAATTTCATTTGATGCAGATACTCTACCCCAGGTTTAAACACATCACAACACAGTGATTTACCCATACCCATATAACATCTCAAGTCATTCCAGCTAAAAGTTGGAAGGCTTTTAGGTTATGAAGGAAGTATCCATGAGGATATTTGGGACTCAGTACTTTATTTCTCACTCTTTGTTTCCGGACAGCAAGGGGTGACCATTTCTTCTCCACCACTACTCCCACCATGATGCACCAAGCTGCCACAGGTCAAAGAAAAAAACACTATGCAAAAATAGAAAGCCTACAGAATCCTAAGCTAACAAACTTGCTCTCTTTTGAAGTTGACTCATCACTATTTCTTTTAGCAAGAGAAACCTGGCTGATACAATAGTTGTGCACATATGACAATATTATGTTTTCCATACATTGACAGAACATCTATTTTAATTTTGTGTAATTTTTCATTTGTTTCAACAATGCCTTATACTTTTCATTATACCAACGTTTCAACTTTTTGGTTAAAATGATTTCTAGTTTATTTTATGTAGCTATTGCAATTTAATTCTCTTTTTTTCTATCTTTTTGAATCTGTGTCTTGCTATGCAGTTCAGGCTAGCCTAAAATTCACTCTGTAGGGCAAGCTTGTCTCCAACTTGCAACAATTCTCCTACCTCACCCACTTGCATGCTAGGATTACTGGCATGCACCATCACACCTGGCTTAATTATCTTATAACTTGGCTGGGGATTTAGCTCAGTGGCTTAAGCGCCTGCCTGGCAAGTGCAAGGTCGTGAGTTCGATCCCCAGTACCAAAAAAAATTATCTTATAACTTATTTCAAAAACTTCACTAATGGCATCCAGAAAGTTTGATTTTTGTAGTTTGATTATATGTTATTCTTTTTTTCCTGAATTTGTGTTGATTTTTATCATCTGTGGTGGATACTTAAAAATTTCTGGACATACATTTATGTCATGTGTAAATCAAAGCTTGAACTCTATCTTCTCAATGTGCATGGTTTTAAGAAAATTTTAAAGAGGATAAAACAGAATAAAACCAATCAAAACAAGCCAGTGTAAAGATACAGGACTTCCAAACAAGACAAAATCACCAATAGTTACCATAATGCCTTTTGATGTCTTCAAAATAGCTGCAGATAACTTTTGATATAGTGAAAATCAAACAGAACACAATAGAATAGAAACAATAAAAACAAAACAACGAATGCAATAAAGGACTTCAAAACAAGACAACAGTAAATCCAAAATTGCTACCATCATATATCTTGCTGTCTTTCTAATAGCTGCTCCAGCCTTTGGATTTGACCTAATCAAACACAACAAAAGAGAATAAAATCCAACCCAACAAAACAATGGAAATGCTACAAGACCAAAAAACAAGGCCATAGGGAATCAGTGATGGCTGTAACCCTCAGAAGGAGATCCTACTAGATGGCACACTGCATACCGCTATTCCATGAACCTATGATCAGACCACTTGACCTAGACCTGCAATGTCAGTGAAACACCAAGCACCACAGGCATCTAACAGTATTTCACCTCCACAGCTATCATCACGGCCTGTGTTTCTCCAGGTCAATGAGTCGCTTACAATGGAGGTGAGGGAGATTTGGTACTTCTTGTTGCTTGCTGTTCCATGTGCTGGAAGAGGCTTGGGTCTGGCTGCCCTAGTCCAGTGGCAGCCCATGAATGGCACTGGTTCCCAGAGTGGGCTTGCTTCCTGGTGTGGCCTTCTCTCTATTGCCCACCCATTCTGGTCCATGAATGACCTAAATGTATAATTCTTTACATCTTTTTTTTCTGTTATAGCACATTAGTTGGCAAACTGAAACTCTTCATCTGCAATAGCAGAATTTTATATTTCATTATAAAGAGTCTTGTGAGTTTTTCACTGAGATTTCACAAGACAAAGAAGCGAAGCAGGTGTTAATGCATATGGTTTTAAGTTACCGTGTGTTTCCTTACTTTTCAGATGAGAACTTCCAGGATAACATTTAATAAAGTCGTGGAATTGGTCATTTTTTCCTCTTCTTATTTTAGGGAAAGAAAAGTTTCCCTTTTGCCCATTCAATATGGTGTTATCTGATTTTTGGCTCAATATAATTAATAGTATCTTTTTTCACATAAATCTCTTTGAGAGATTTTATAACTCATAGATATAGGATTTAACCATGTTTCTATTCAGCACTATTTGTTAGGATTCTATATTTTTTGTTATGTATTGTCTTTGTGTTTTTCAAAATATTTGTTTACCCACAGTGAACTCTTTTTTGTTTTTCATTTACTTTAGTTTGCAACTTGAGAATATACTTACAAATGAAGTAAACCACACTCACATATAAAAACATGGTATAGTCTCCCTAGTGTGAAAAACCAAAACATTAAATAAGATCCAAAAGTTTAAAAGCCTTGTGAAACTGAAAGAGGAAGAAACTGCTCCTTTTTATTCTGTGAGAGGATCCCATAGGTGTCAGTGCGTCAGGCTTCATTGTATTTAAATATTTTAAAATTTTTCTGTTGCAAAATAAAGTTTTGAGGAATTTTGCCTCTATGTTCATCAGAGATATTATCCCTTAGCATTCTTTTGTCCTTCTCCCTTTTATTAGCTGGATGGTAGCTTCATAAAATAATTGTGGAAATAATATTTTTCAGTTCATTTATAAATATGCTTAAGAAAGTAAATGAAAACATTTACCTATTAAACAATACATGCATGCATATAATATGACATCAAATCAATATGAATACCTGAATGTTTTAAAAATCAAGTGTTTTGAAATAGATGATTAGGAAGTGAAATTATTTCTTCTACACTTATTTGATAAGACTCAATATTTATTTCAATTTTTTTGGAGAGTGTCCCTATATTTTGGACTCTTTATCATTAATAATCATAGCTCTGTTTAGATTTTCATTGTTTTTTGTTTCATGTTTGGCAGATTAAGTTCAGGAATTTATCCATTTTTGTAGGCTTATGTTTAGACATAGCTGAAGGAAAGAAACTAAGATGGCTGGATCGCATAGTATTTCAATCTCAAGTTTTGTGAGCAAACTCCCTAAAGTTAACATAAATATAGTTCTATCTGCCATAATTTACATTCCCTCCAATAATGCACTAGGGCTCCAGTTCTTCAACATGCTTTACAATACTTGTTATTATTCATCTTTTAACTGTCATTGCAACAGATGTCACATCATTATTTGTTGAAATAAACTTCTTTTGTCAACTGTCTTACACAATGTAAAAAATAAATTGCACATGTGTGCATTGGTCTGTTTCAAGTTATTCTAATGCAAGGAAGGCATGATGTGCATGGTATTAGAGTATATCTTCCTCTGTTAATGCTGTCAGGATCATTTTCATAGACAAAGAGAACATATTTTATACATAGATTCCAAAATTTAAAATGCAAAAATCCTGTGGTGGATGCAACTTTAGCACCTGTCAGATATTTCCTGACTGTTCTTTCTGATGTCTTGCTCTATGTACCTTTGATACCACAATTTCCCATCACCCTTCCTGAGAGATCATGGCACAGTGGTGCACACTCGTGACTCCCTAGGAGACTTGGGAAGGAAGGGACTATGTGACAGTCAGATGAGCACAATCAGTTCTGATATCACATCTCATATTAGGAAAGCAGTTTTACTTTTGCCTTACTAATACTCTTTTTTATTACTTATAAATTTGAAAATAAAATTAAATGTGTGTAATTTAAAATATGCATACATTTAGAGCAAAGAGTGAGTGTTGCACACAAGAATGAGTGAGGAGTCTTCAACTGTTACCTGTGTATGCAGAAGTCATTTCTGATCTTCTTCTGAGCTGCAGCTAATAGACCTGAATCATAGGATTACAACCAGAGATCTTTTCTCCATTTTAAGAAAGCAGACTAAAAAAAGATAATAAAAAGTAATGAAAAATACATAAATTATTTTAAATGATAATGAGATGAGTTCTCAGTTTGAGTAATGTTATTATCTATGGAAGGGGTGCAAGATTTAAGTTTTTAAAAGTTTTATTGATCACCAAAGATGGGTTATGTCTTTCATGCCTGTGTTCTAAATACCAAAACTGGTGGTGAAAAGGGAGCATCACAAAGATAGCTTCTGTAGTGGAAAAAATTTTGACATGCTGTCTGTGTGTCCTCAGGTTCCAATCCTGGTGACCAGAAAGAAATAAATTTTGCCTTCAAAAATGACGCTAGAACATAAGTGTAAGTGAGAATATATCTTACTATTAAATCAAATTTGAAATTCAGGAAAATGAAATATAAACACAGACCCACGAATGCAGAGTGTCCCAGGGAATATGTCACGTGTACCAGAAGCTTCACATCCCCACAGGAATTGAGTCTGCTCCACCCTCAGGTCCTGTGTTGCACAGAGCTGAACTCCGTGTGTCCTGTGCTCCACCTGCTGATCCTGAGCGCTACAGCAGGGAGGTTTGTGTCCAGGCTCACAGTGATGTCCTCTCACTGTGTCTCTTGCACAGCAATACACGGCCGTTTCTTCGGGTTTCACTTTGGTCATTTGCAGATACAGTGTGCTTTTTGGCATGATCCCTGGAAATAGTGAATCTGCCTTTCACGGATGTAGCGTACTCTGTTGTGTGACTCTTAGACTTGTTTCTAATAAGACCAACCCACTCTAGGCCCTTCTATGGAGCCTGGCGGATCCAGTTCATGTTGTAACCACTGAATGTGAATCCCAAGGTCACACAGGAGAGTCTCAGGGACTCCTCAGGCTGCACCAGACCTCCCCCGGACTCCACCAGCGGCACCTCAGCCTGGAAACCTGGAAACACAAAGATATCCTGCTCAGAAAATTGTCACATGTGTCTACCATTTATCCTACTGTCTTCCACTAAGAATCTCTTGTTGTTCATTACTTACCTTTCAAAACAGCAACAAGGAAAACCCAACTCAGGGCAAGCTTCATGGATAGCGACCTGTGCTCTGTACTGACCCCTGAGAGGAAACACTTGGGCATCGAGGCCTGGGCTCCTCTGCAGAGCTGCAGGGTGAGGGCTGGGCTTGTTTACGTCAGGAGAGGGAGGCCCTATTTGCATGGCCTCCTGCTATATAGAGATCTCTGTGGCCAGGAAGCAGAAAAACTTCAATAGCATATTACATGTGTGTCTGCAAGTCAAGTATGGTGAAAATAATATCATTATGTAAAATAAGAATTTCATGTAATTCTGGTATGATATTCACGTCTAATTCATAGCCTTAATTTATTTTTACATATTTAAACTCTATATGATACAGGTGTCAGTGTTTACTCCATTATTCAAATGTTGAATTTTTTACAGAAACACAAGTGAATGATTCAATGTGACCAAGAGTTGCTATATGGTGTGAGAAGTCCAGTGGACCCAGGTCCTTCCTCACAACCTGCAGCGCAGAGTTGGACATGAGCAGTGAGAGTCACAGAGGCTTTTTCCTGTATTTAAATGTGCTCCTATTTTTCTTCCTGCAGAGTTTCCTGTTCTTCAGGGATGCAGTGCCCTGTGTACGTCTGGGTAACTCTGCATTGAAGAAGGTTGTAGGTAGCCCTGGAGGCAGCCTCAACTCAGTTCAGGTTAAGGACATTTCAACAGATGTGTCAAATGCAAATTGAAGGATTTAATCAGTTTTCTTATCAAGATAAAGCAGATGCACCAATGAAAACTGTCCCTGAAAAGGTAGCTGGGCAGTGCCACCAGGGACCAAGATCATCGCCAGGCCTGGGAAAGTGCAGGACTTTTCCTGACTTTTCAGAACAAAGGAGCAGTTCTCCTTCTAGAAGATAGGCAGAGGACAAGAGTCAGAATGGCATATCCTAGGGGTAAGTGTGATGTGGGTTCACCATTCCATAAGACATGTTTTTAGATTCTACCAGAGCATGTCCTGAAGCTATAGTTGGTAGCTGAAAACTATCATGCCCTCAAATGGATCAGTCCATGGTATATAAGGGCCAGTGGCAGAACTATAGAAGAGACAAAGGAGTTCTTTACAAAATGCAAGCACTTTGGTGAAAAAAAAGCAAATGTCATCTATTCTGATCAGGAAATGCTGCCTGCTATGAGTTTTGATGGGAAAATTATTTTTGAAGAGAAGCACAAAATTTCTATGGCCCCTGATAGAAATGGGGGTCATTATCTGGCTCTAGCAGCCCAGAATATGGTGGAGGATGTGGAACAAAGAGGCACCTGGTGCACTCATGTCTGTTGTGGTGATAATGCTTTGGTTAAAGTGGAGCCCATGGTTCACTGGATTCCATATTGAGAAACGGGGAACTGTGCAGCAAAGGTGATAGAGGAGGGAAACCTACAGAGCCAGGTAGATTGGTTTGCGGGGTACATGCAGGATGCCAGTGGTAGAATACAGAGAAATTCCCCTGGGAACAGCTCAAATACAAAGCTCTGATGGATGAGTGTTTTTCAATATGGACAGCACCGAAAATCAGGTCTTCACCATCCCATGCTGTCAGTGTTGATGAACCTCAGCTGCAGTGCCATCTGGCTCACAGAAAGATTCCATATGTGGGTTCCTTGGGACAGTTATTTATGCCAGACAAGTGAAGTCGAATAAAGATGCCAAAAGTAACCTTTGACATCTTCCAGATTGCAGAGAAGCTTGCAATGTATGAAGGATTACAGGAGGATATATTTTCCCCATTAAAAGATGCACATGGTCAGAGTGGGAAGGACAACCCCATGAGTGCTGTGGTGCCCTGCACCACTGCTGAGTGCTCAGTGCTCACCTTCAGCAATTCCCCATTTGAAGGATACCAGTGATGCACCGATCCAGTGTGAAACCTCTCCACTTACTTCCTATGCTAGAGTAGCACTGGAAAGTTATCTTGCAGGTAAAGAATTCCATGCAGCTTTAATCACTGATGGTAATGGAGTACATGACCTGGTGAATAATGGCATACGAGTCACTTAACAAGATCTGACACCACAGGGCACATCTTTTTATTATTAATAGACCAATTGGTAACCTACAGGACCTGTCCTGGAAGACTGAAGTGTAAACAGTCACGAGGTTACATGCTGCTTGTTGAACTCTGACAACTACTACAGACTCCAAAGGTCCAGGTGACTGAGTTTCTGACAGTATTTTCATGACTCTCAGCTCACTGAAAGTTTGATTTATATTTTTCAATTGTCTGATTTGTTTGCAAGACAAGGAACACATTGGCATTCTAGGAAATTTCTTACAACTTAAGAATTGTCAAGTTGTTTAGCAATACTTTCCTTGGAAATAGAAGCTTTTCTTTGTGAAATTGTACACAGTAATAATGTGTCATTGTCCTGGCTAGAAGTTTCCTATGGTACTAAAAGTCTGTTTTATTTCATAAAGCATTAAAGCTTTTTAAGAAAATAATTGCACAGAAAAATAAACTTGCTTTTAAAAAACTAAGGAGAATGTACAGTCCATTGCGTTATAATCAATGGTTTTACTTAAATTAATTTTCTGTGCAACTCATCATGATATGGATGTCAGAAAAACAAAGAAACCTTGGTCCATGTGAGCACAACACCTCCTAAGCAGAGATATGCAAGATCCTTGGAGCTCTGTGCTGGGGTCCACTGAGGGACATAGAAATCAACTGCAGAGAAAACCTTTCAAATTTTTCTCATTTGTTGCGAAGTTGGTTCCTTACCTCCTTGTGTTCTGTGCGCCCCCTCCTGGTCGTGAGTGCCCTAGATGGGATCTATGTCTGGACTCAAAAGCATCAAATCACTGTCTTTTGCACAGTAATAGGTGGCTGTGTCTTCTCTGGTGAAAGATTTTAGCAGCAGAGAGAACTGGTTCTTGCTTGTGTCTCTGGAGATGGAGATGCGTCTCTTGAGGGAAGGGATATAGTTAGTGCCACCACCAGAATATTTATACCTCATCCACTCCAGGCTCTTTCTTGCAGACTGATGGATCATGCTCCACTTATAACCACTGGTTGTGATGGAGAATCCAGAGACAGAGCACGTGAGGGACAGGGTCTATAAGGGCTTCACCAGGTCAGGCCCCGAATCCTGCAGCTGCACCTGGGACAGGACATCTGGAAACAAAGGTAAAGTTCCTATCTGCCACTTGCTTTCCTAATCTTCCCATGGACCTGTGTCTGACCATGAAGACACTCACCATCGGGACCTGTCACAAGGAATAAGAGAAGACCCAGAAATTTCATATTCAAGGCCACATCTTCTCCTTCTGTAGAGATCTTAGAAGTGTCTGAGGAAGAAGTTGTCAACTCCAGCAGCCCAAGAGCGGAATCTGAGTCTAGGTTTGGGAGAAAAACTTTCATGAGGGAGACCCTTTTCTTCATTATGGTGAGACACAGGCCAAGGTGTCTCTGGTCCTCATGCTGCAGAGAGGAATCTCCTGTCCTGCACTCCTGTGGTGTCCATGTCTGTGATAGGCAGGAAGTTGCTTCCCTGGAGTGGAGGAAGCAGAGCCATGACCTTAATTCCTGACCCCATCCCAGCTTCCTCCATTCCTGCTCACTTCTGGTTCCCATCCTGACTCTCCCCTTCCACATGAGCTCTGGTGCTGCTTCCACAGGACAAAAAGGAGCCCAGCCTCCTCCTCCTCTCCATGATTGCTCACCTCTGTTTTCATCTGTGCTGCTAGAGAGCTCACATCACCACCATTAATGTTGTCAGGAGACGACCTCCTGCCTCCTGCCTCCTGCTCTGTGACATCCTGTGATCCACTGACCAGATCCCACAGAGACTAAAGATGAGGATGTGTGCCCTGTGGCTCCCTCGCAGAGAAGCCTCCCTGGGGGAAGGAGGCTGTCTGTGCTAAGTGTCCCTTCCCACCTAAACTTTTGTAGGTTCTGAGTGTCATTTCCTTTCTAGGTTCACCTTCTCCTCTTCTTTTCTATAGGATAGTCCTAAATTTTGAATGTTTACCTAATTACAATTTTTGCTTTGTGGAAATCTACATATTATGAACAGTATGCACACAATGATAATATCCATCAATTAAATGTTAACTCAACTTTGTTGTCTTTATTTTATCCAGAGTTGTTCAGTTCTTCTTTACTGTTAGTGTACTGAGGAGTCTGGTAGAATATTTTTCCTACAGTGCAGTAAGGATCCATGATTTGTTCCCACTGAGTTCCAAAGCAAATGCTTTGCAGATTTACTAATGCCTCCAGGAACAGATGCAATATCCCATTCCCATTAATTAGATCTCCTTAAAGAAATCATGTGTGATCTGACATCCTTATCAATTCATCTCTGAGTCAGGAAAGTGGGGCTGAAGATTCCTGACTGAATCATGATTAAGAGCAGAGCGCAGCACCATCTCTCCTCACTGGGAGACCAGGAGCATGTGGAGAGCACATTCTGACCTCCAGTATGAAAAGGCACAAATGCTGGATGCAGAGGTCACTCTGGATGTGACATTTTCAGCAGGGAGGCACACATGTACAATATCATCCCCACTGACATGAGTATTATTTGTCTACTTTGGAAAAGGACAAGTTCCATGGACCCCTCACCTGTGATCCTCGAGATTCTAAGTCCGCTGTGCTATTGTGTCACACTGTGACTGGTACTGATCCCTGCCCTTCAGTGCACTGTCCTTTTAATGCACTGACTGATCTGTATCCATGTTCTCTGAAATTCTTATTTCTCCATGTCATTTCCTGGACAGAGAATTCAGTCTAGCATGTTGCACTCTATTTAAAAATATTTTTTAGATTTTTCTATAGTACTTATTTGCAGAATATAATGATCACATTCATCATGTTTAGTTAGATAACACAACTTGATTTTCCACCCTTTTTCCTCCCCTACCCTAAATCTACTCATAATCAGGTGACCTGAATGCAGGTAACAGTCAAGTCCACAGTAGTAGGAGAAATACATTAACAGATTGTGTACCCTGTGGGCTCTCAGGGTAGGAACTGGATAAAGAAGCAGATCTGTTCTGAATCTAAGCAGGAGAGTACTGCCCCTGACATTTAAAAGTGAGTCTGTTACTCTCTGGGTTGGCACTCGTTCTGATCTTTGATACCAGACCCCTCTTCCTCCCTGTTCTGAGGTCACTCTTAGAGTTACTCCTGCATTTACAATTCTCGTTTCTGTTCTTAATTACATGACTTTGATGGATTTGTAGGAAGACTGACATGTATTCCACAGAGTGAAGAATAAAGGTTCAGTTGTGCCTAGGCTATTGTGGTGGGAGGAGCTCATAGTTTCTGCTAAATCCCTGGAAGGTCAGTGAGGATTCGATCACTAAGGTTAGGAAAGAACATGTTACCTTTGTGTAGTTTATTATTGACAAGGGTTGCCTGTACTCTACATCCTGTTACAGTTTGGTGGGAAAAATACAACAATTAAAAGACACTGACACATGAAGAGGAAAAGGAAAATACCTAGAAGGTATCAGTGAAGAGGAAGTTGATAACCAGGGACTAAGAAGTGTTGGATTTCATGCTTAGGACATGGGGATGGTTCACTGATGGATTTCCCCCTCCATGAAGAGACAAGAGTATAAACTAAGGGTGGGAGGTGAACTTTGTGAAACACATCTGAGAAGAAATGAGGCTCCTCTTAACTGTCAGGTCAGGAATGCAAAGAAACTGTGACACAGAGGAGCAGCAGTGTTGCTGAATAAAGCTCAGCTGAGGTGAGTGGTGAGATGAATATGAGGAGCTCCACGTTCCTCCCAGTTCCATTCAATGCTTTTCTTTGAAACACCAGTTACAACATTAATGCTAAATTTAAACTCTTACTTGAGCCGGGTTGCTAAGGTCTCAATATGAAAATGATATCTGCACAATCATGACTGAACACAGAATAACAGAGAAGAATGAAAAAGAAACAAAATCCCATAAAATATTTCAGATTTTCAGGGATCTGCAGAAAGCAGTAATCCCAAAGGTGCAGTGGAGAGAATCAGACTCCATCTCAGGGAAGGGCATGTTCTCAAATACGTCTGTGTGCTGGGTGGGGGACAACAGATGCCCTGAGACATCACTTCAAGAGCATGAATTTTCAGACCTTAGACACAGGACACATCAGTGAGGATGCTGGACCAGGTGAGGAGCAGAGCACTGTCAGGAGCTGGAGGTGCTTTAGCCTCTGCAGATGATTGCAAGGGTGAGGTTCTTGGTCATATCTGAGAGATTGGGACTGTGTATGAGGATGTCGGCTCCCCTCTGGCTTCAGGAATCATGGATATATGTGCAAGTGATTTCGTGCTGTTCACTATGGACCTGCTCAGAGGAAACTGTAAGGATAAGAGTGATATTAGTAACCATTGGGGTATATTTGATTGTTTTAGAATAATTAACAAATATATATTTGGGATTGTTAAATACAGAATTTAGTGAGATAAAATAAAATGTATCAAGGCAGACTCATGGGAATCCATTTCGGAAGAACCATGCACACTTACGAGAATGGAGGGTTTTACCTCATCTATTCTCCACTGTTTTCCTGATAGACTGAAACCTGAGAGATGAGTAAGAAAGAGAGGATACCTACAGGAGAATGGAGGAGCAGTGAGCAGCAGAGGAAGCACTGCTCCTTGTCTCCTGTTCAGACCCTGGACTACAGCAACAGGAGGGAGAGAAGCAGGACAGAAGTGGGTCCTACAGAAACAGGAAGTGTTGGACCTGTGGGTGGAAAACCACAGAGGGAGAGAGTTCAGGAACCCAGCAAGAATAAGAGAGCTTACAGAACAGAGGAGCACTGAGCAGCAGAGGAAGAAGCATTTCCTCCTCTGCTGTCCAGACCCTGGGCTACAGCAACACGAGGGAAAGAAGGAGGACAGACACGGAGCCCAGGGACACAGGAAGAGTCGGACCTTGGGGTGGAAACACAAGGAGACAAAGAATTCAGGAACCCTGACAAAATAAGAGAACTTTGGGGGCAGCCCAGCCAGATGAGGAAAACAGCAGGAGGCATTGCAGTCCCAACATTGCACCTGCTGGCAGAGGCCTTGTCAGCTGGGGAGAAGCAGCAAGGATTCCATGCAGCCTCCCCTTCCTGCCATCCAATCACACACGTAAGCAATGGGATGAAGCGCAGGCTGCAATGTTACTAACTGAAGTAAGTTAGCAACCTGACATTTAAGTTATTTGATTGACATTGCAAGCCTGGGACCGGGAGATTGAGCAACTAATTCGAGGATGAGATTACAGAATATTGTAACCATGGTGAGTTTCCTACCATCGTATAACTGTATTTTTTTGTTTCACTTTACTGTTCTGTTTTCCTACCTTAACCCTAACCCTAACCCTAAACAGAAAAACAAAGAAATTCAAGAGAGAGAAATGAAGATTAACAGAGAATTATTTTGCTGGTTTTTATGGTTTTTTTTTATTTGTAAGGTGCAAAACAAAGGCACAGGACCAAGTCCTACTAAGCCCACTTGTCTAGAAAGAGCATATCAGGTCCATAGAAACAGTTCTGAGTCCGGTCAGGTTGCTCCACTTCCACCTCCCCTGAGCTCAGGGCTCCTCATGGTGTTGGGCCTGCACCTGGGGACCAGGTCTCCTGAGGTGGCCAAGGAGGGGAGGGAGCTTTGTGTTCTCAGACCCCATGAAGAGGAGTGGGGAAGATTTAATTTCTTAATCTGAAGTGTTTGTTACTGCGTGTGACAGTTCTTCATCATCCAAACTAAACTAGCAGATCAATTTTTAGTAATGTGGATATTACACGAAATAAAAAATTAACTTCACAAATGCACAAGTTACTTTGAAATGGGTGCAAGTTACTTTTATCTATAAGTAAAATTCATATAGAGAAAATTATAGAATTCCCGGGGATAGAACTCATGACCTCGTGCTTGCCAGACAGGCGCTTAAGCCACTGAGCTAAATCCCTAGCCCATTAATTCAGTGTTTCTTATGTACTCATTCAATTACATTTAACAGAGAATTTTTCCTTGTACCTGGGTACTTCATTTTGGGTCGGTTCAGGACCTAAGACATTAATACAGAAGCGAACCCCAGAGGCATCAGGAAGCCTTCCCTTCTCTGATTCATTCTCTGCAAATGCTTCTGGGTCCCAGCCTAGTTCTCCACGGACCACAGCGACCCATGCTGGGCATGTGGGCCCCTGAAGGGAGGTTTTTGGGTTCTTACTGATGTCACCTCACTGTGTCTCTTGCACAGTAATACAGGGACGTGTCCTGGGGTCTCCAGTTGCTCATCTGCAGATACAGCGTGTTCTTGCCATTGTCTCTGGAGATGGTGAACCGGCCCTTTACGGAGTCTGCGTAGTATGTGCTACCACTGCTACTGACGTTTGAGATCCACTCCAGCCCCCTCCCTGGAGACTAGTGGACCCAGTGCATTTCATAGCTACTGAACGCGAATCCTGAGGTCATTCAAGAGCGTTTCAGGAACCCCCCCCCAGGCTGCACCAAGCCTCCCCAGGAGTCCACAAGCTGCTTTTAAGCCTGGACACTGCAAACACAAGACCATTGTGTTCAGGAAGCTGAACACATGTTCACTGTTTATCCCAGTCATGTCTACTTCCCCATTCATATCCTTTGTTCTTAATAATTTACCGTTCAGAAATGGAAACAAGAAAACCCAACTCAGCCCAAACTTCAAAGTGAGCTGTCTGTACTCAGTCCTGATAACCAAGTGGGAACTGCTGGGCACTGGGGCTGGGCTCCTCTGTAGCTCTTCAGGGTCAGGGCTGCGCTGGTTTTCTTGAGCACAGGGTGTCCTTATTTTCATGAACTCCTACTATACAGACAGCTCTAGGTATGAAGACCTCAGAAAGGTCAGAGATCACAACTGATGTTAGTGTGCTAATAACATTTGGTAGCAATGATACCATAATTCAAGACAATATAAAATCTCGTTATGAGATGAATTCTTGGTCTTTATCTCTTTGTAAATTTTTATTTTTCATGTATCCATAACATGCATATTGGTATTTGTCTAATTTGGAAATATGTAAAACTATTAATTTGTCGGGAATATTAACTTTCTTGCAGGAGAGCTGATGTGCTGTAAATGTCCTCCCTACTGTCTGGGCCTATGCTCTCCTAAGCTATGAACAAACTGCTTCCTGTTCCAGGTCCTGAACAGAGTGCACACACCTGTGATGACTATATTTCCCTCTTCCTACAGGGAGATAATGTGTGACTGTGCTACATTCTGCTGTCTGCTGAGAGAATACAACACCTTTGTCCACATCTATGCCTGCTACTGTGTTTCTTATTTTGACCTCTCATTCACTCTCTCACTTTCTTTGTGTTGATACTTTGTGTGTCTGTGATAGCTTCTTCAGACCTAACACATAAACTTCCCATAAAAAAGTGTGCACCTGAGAAGTATTAAAACACAAGAACATTTGTACAACCACATACACAATCACAGTAGTGAACTCATGCGTCATCCTCAGTGTGTCCTGAGGCCCTCCCTTGATTCCCTGCTGCATACTATCTCCAGGCAGCCCGTGACCATCCTCAGGGTGCTTTACATTAACTTCCTATTTCAACATTTATACTACAACCATATGCCTTATAATGCTGCTCATGTTTAACACAGAATATTTATTTGAAATATCCATATTTTGTTATATGAGTCAGCATGCACAGATATTTATGCTGATTCACCTACAAATATATAAAAATATACCTGGGTATACAGCTCAGTGCTAGGCTATTTGCCTATTGATTCTGAGGAATTTCATCCCCAATAAGGCAAAAGTAATCAGATAATTAATGTTTAGACACATCAGATTAATTCTTCAGTTAATTTGTTAATGCACATTTAAGTGTTCTAAGCTTCAGATTATTACAAAGATATCTGATCATCATCTTGAAAATGAAGGCACATCAAAAAAGTTTTTTTAAAATAAGTAGTATAACCATAAACAAAAGCTTGATTAAATTAATAATTTTAAGCACATAAAAGAAATGAAATTACAAGGCTATAAAAATATGGAATCTGGGCATACAAGGCTTACATAATAAATGGGACAAACCTTACCAATCTAGGCCTGAGGTCTTCCTAGACCACGTGACCAGATGATTTACCAGGCAGTGACAGAGTTGGGGTCTGGCAGAAGGCAGCTGTGTGCTCCAACCCTTGTCTAGTTTCTGCACCTTCAGGCAGTGGAAGAGATGCACACTGGATCCTTTCTCTGCAGAGAGCAAAACAAGCCTTCAGCTCAGGTCTCAAGAGCCCTGATTTCTTCTAAAACGCCCATCTCTTCCAGGAAAATCTGTCAAAAAAGACTCCAAGTGGTAATGAGGTCCCATATGGAAACACTGAGAGCCCAGGTTTGCAGATTCCAACTTTCCATCCTCTCTCTTACATCTTCCTTTTATCTCTTACTGAAGTCATTTCACTCTTTCCTAATGACTTCAAAGTTTTCAGTCTCTGTAACACTAAATTAAAAGTCTGATGTAAAAACTCTCTAAATAATTGATGGATAGAATTTTGTGTATGGTGCTTCTGTTTGTATTTCTGAATTAAACAATTTAAGTGCTTCCTGAATACAGCGGTGGGCTTAGCATGGGGTGGACATTACTAATAAAATCACAGAAAGGAAAACAAAATCAACACCATCCAAACTCAGCTAGACCCACATTTCCCTTTAGTAACATAGAGTCATACTTCTTGCTTCTGCTCACTGTGACTTTACATCACAACTTGGCAGCCCCATCCCCAGGTATTTAGGGTACAGCTGGGACAAGGGTGCATTCAGATGGGAGCTGAACCCTGCAGGGTCTCGGACCCACTTTTTATGGTGATGGCTCTGCAGGCCGGGTTCTTGCAACAAAGGAAAACACACAGATGTGCGAGAAGCCACATTCAGGAGCTGCTCTGTACCAGCTTCAGACTAGCCCTCAGGCTGGTGTTGCCTTTGAGGGAGGCTCTACAGTTTCCTCTCTTTGATGGGGCTCACTGTTGGCCCCTGAGGGTTATAGGTCTTGCTATGACAGCCAGATGGAGGTGTGAGTGCCCATAGCTCCTGGGCACTCTATTTTCCTGTTCAGAAGCATCTGGTTTGTCTCAGTCTACACTGCTCTCCTTATCACAGGTTCACTTTACGTGACCTCAGTGTTGACTCTACTAAAACTAGTGTGTAGAATTAAACATATCATACCACAGTGATATATGTGCACCCATGTTTATAGCAGCACAGTTCATAATAGCTAGATTTTGGAAACAATCTCTCCTCTGTGAAGCCAAAATGTTTTCCACAAATCAGCAGAAGCACAGGTTTGGCCATTTGTGTTATGTAAGCAAATGATGCTTGGGAAAATGTGAGTCCTCATGGTGAACCATGAGATCAGAAACCTGTCTCTCACCATTGGCATTTTTACATTAAAAATTAAACACATATTAAATGTTAATGAAAATATGAGTCAACTTCTGTATAGCCTAGGAGAATAAGTTCCTGAGTAGAATGTAAACACATAGGAAACAAAAGCAAGAGTAGAAAAGTAGGATTACAGCAAACTAGAAAGAAATGTCACACACAAAATAAATGATCAAAAGAAAGTCAAGACATCACCATGTGATTTGGTACAAAATTGAGTAGCAACATGTTTATATAAACAATGCACAAGGAAGTCAAATGTATAAAACAAAATGATAGTAATGCTAATTATTAGGGAAATAATTTCTTTAAATTGAGAAATAGTTTTAAAAGATATATATCTAAAGCAAGAACAAATGGAAAAGTTGGCTTGGAAAAATACTTATGTAACAATTCTAGCTATATAAATGAAAATACGTTATCATCCACCATGGCCTCATTTCAAATGTATACAATCCAAAAAATAAAACAAAATGATCCCTTGTGAGGATGTGTAGAAGTGGGAAATCATTATACTCCTGGAAGACATGTAAATTCGTTCAGTGGCTATAAAAATTGGTATGAAGTTTCCATAAATACTTAAGTACATAATTTTACTATAATCCACAAATCCCATTGCTGGGACATATTCAAAGTCTCTGAAATATGTATATCAAAGCAAAGCACCACTATCATGTTTATTATGACACTATTTTCAAGAGCTAAGACACTGACTCAACCAATGTGTCCTTCAGTGAATGAATGAGTGATAAAAGTGTCATGGATTTTCTGACCAAAGAAATGTGTAAAATCCTGTGCTGTGAGGCATCATAGGCAGAATTCTTGCTGTTTTATGAATAAGCACCCACTGAACCATGTGTTCAGGCCTTGGCCCCATTGGAGCATTAGGAGATGGCAGAGCTTTGGGAGATGGGGCTGGGAGAATATCATTACATCCCTGGAGCACACCACTGTAGGGGACTCCTGGACACATGTTCTTCTCTCTTTTGTGTTTTATGGGACTTTGGACAGTTTATCTGCACAGAATTTTCACTGCATTATTGTTGTAAGCTCAGAAGTTCAAAATGTGCCTTTAAATGCTGTTCTCTTTTTGTAATGATTTATGTGATTGCCCCTATCTGTAAGACTTGTATAATTGCCATTCAACTTGCAACCTTGTAACTTACCCACTGTGCAATCACTTCTACTTCCCTGGTTCCTATGGAGACAAACTGATCTTCAAGCTTTATCCCCTCCCCTTGAGGTCTGCAACTTGAAAAACTTTGCAAAATCCCTGGACAGCACACACTTCCCTGATTGGCTCCTGGGACCATGTCCCGCTGAGCTCAGCTAATAAAGTGCTTTTCTTTTTATTTTTGGAGTCTGTTGTTTTTGGTTAACAGACTTATCATCGTGCACTTCGGAAAATTCTAGAAACCATGATAACTTCTGACGGTGTCTTTGAAGCTGTGCGGGGCTGAAGTAAGTCCAGCCCAGAAAAAGCAGAGAAACCAAAAACAGACTATGTAAACAAGTTATTCCAGCACTGAGAAGGCAGAGGGCCAAGTCCTGCCAGGAGAACAAGTTGCTAGGCAGTGGGGTTGGAATTGATACTCTTCTTTGGAGTGTATAAATAAACATGCTACACTGGTTGAGCAGCTCCTTTCCTGTCATCAGGAGAGTAGGGGCTCCACCTGACCCCAGCTTTGACTTTTCTGTATTTTTCTCATCCTCTCGCTGGTGCTTAACCCCAAGAACCTCAGGAGCTAGATTGGGTTCCAGAAAAGGACTGTGTCCAGGAAGAAACAGGAGAGCAGCCAGAACTTTCACCTGGTACAGCTCAGAGTACCCTGGTTTGGGGTGTGATGTCTGTAAGCTGCATCCTCACATAGCATGAAGTCTGCAGTGTCAGCCATATGAAAGAGTAAATATTGTGTTTTATGAAAAATCAGTTGTTAAAATATAATTGATTTCTAGTTTGTACACCTGCTCCAACTTTAAAACTCATTAAAACTCATTTGTGCTGATTCTAGTTTTCAATACACACATTGCATTTTCTATGTTGCAGAATTGATAATTTATGAGTGAAAATCAAATTTTATTCTTCTCTAGCAAATACTCACAACAGGGACTGCTAGCTTGTGTGTTATGTGCAAGCTTCCTTTTTAAGAAAATGCAGTCTCCTCCAGTGCAGTGCTGATTTGCAGGAGGAAGTAAATCATGGGCAGGAGGTCTTGTGGGCTACATTTGGTTCTTGGTCTCTTTAGACAGTTTTGTCAAGTATATCAATCTTTACAAATTACATACACAGTTTTATATCACCTATATTGATGGAGATAAGCAGATGATACATGCATTAATGATACATAGATGAAAGACAATGAAATACTTAAAATGTTGATAGATAGAGTGATGCAAAATAGTTAAATTTTACATGACATACCCATGAAGGACAGATAACTACAAGGTACAAAATGAAAAATAGATAACAAAATGTGTATAAATAATAAATTTATAATAGATACATAAGTGAAAGACAAATACATATAGATGGTGACTAAGTAGAAATTTGACAGAACACAGATGTATAGAATGATGACATAAACACACAAATATCACCCCATGGATATAAACACACAAAGATCAACGTACAGATGATAAAAGGATGGCTAATTGTGTAAAATCCTTGCTCAGATTTCCTTCATGATATTTAAATTTGTTCAAAATTTTGAAACTATGAATGAATGACTACTTACACATATGAACATGTAGAGATATGGCCACTGTGATCTGCACCTTAGGGAATTTTTGAATGGCATTTTCCCATGTCTCCAAACCCTTGTGAACCACAGATCTCTCCCAATGATTTTACACCAGGCAGGAGTTAGAGGCCAGGATTGGCCCAGCCTTTTCCTCAGGGACTCAGGAGGGCACAGAGAGAGCTGGCGTCCAGGTTCCTAGGGCACTGCCCTCCTCTCTGGGCTTCACTCTCCTGTAGCCATCTTGTTCATCCACGATTCTATGGTCAGGTTCCAGGTCAACCAAAGATGAAGATAGCAGTGTTTTCAGACATGCTGAAAGCAGTTTCCAGAGATGTGCAAATTTTATGGAGGGTAATGTGAATGTAACAAATTCACTTTGTGTAAAAATAGATACTATATTTAAGACGTTCTGTAGGACATTGTGGCTACTGACGGTAGGTCCCAATAAATGTTGCTTGGGCAGTGCTCTATGGATGCAGGATGTGTGACAGCGTGGTCTCTACCAATGAGATGCTGAGAGGGCCCTCCACAATAGTATCTCCCACAACTCTCCAGGACATCTCCCTACATCGCCAAGGGTGAGGAAATAAACAGTTTGCATAACTGGTGAACACTCAGATGAACACACAGAAATGCCCAGATATTCAGAGTAAAAGTCTCTGCATGAACAGAATTAGAAAGTGTCTTTCAGGAAGAGAGCCTGTCAGATGCATCTGAGGGTGGAGGGCAGACTTGCAGTCAACAGAGAAATAAATATTAAATAGTTCTTCATCTAAACACCATTGAGATGGTGTAATAATCATGTATACTATTAACAAAGGCTTCATTGAACATGCGTTGTGCAATCAATAATGATACGAGTAAAAGCCTGAATCCACGGAAACATGACACTGTAGGATCAGAGACACAGAATGTCCCTACAATACCTCTACCTTGTCTATTGAAAAAACTCTCAAGGCTGTAACCACAGGGCAGTGATACTGGTTCCCAGGAGCAATGTGTACAGCGCGCCCCCTGCTGGTCCTTAGTTTCCCTTCAGGGAGGTTTATGTGTGGGCTCACACTTGCATCAAAGCACTGTGTATCTTGCACAGTAATAGGTGGCTGAGTCTTCAGCGGTGACAGAGGTCAGCTGCAGAGAGAACTGATTCTTGCCTGTGTCCCTGGAGATGGAGATGCGGCTCTTCATGGACGGGTTGTAGTAAGTGTTACCACTGGAATGTATGAACCCCATGTACTCCAAGCTCTTTCCAGAGGGATGACGAATCCAGCTCCAGTAGTAACCACTGGTTGTGATGAGGAATCCAGAGACTGAGCAGGTGAGGGACAGGGTCTTAGAGGGCTTCACCATGCCAGACCCTGACTCTTCCAGCTGCACCTGGGACCGAACACCTGAGGACAATAAAAATCTGTCAGCCACGTGCTTTGGTAACCTTTCCATAGACCCATGTCTGACTCTGAGGACACTCACCATGGGGAGCTATCAGCAGACACAGGAGAAGACCCAGCAGTCTCATCTTCTACAGCACACTGCTGTGTTCTTGAGAGGCCTCAGTACTGTCTGGGGATGGAGCTGTGAGCTCCTACAACCCATGCATGGATTTTCAATCTAATGCTGGAGCATATATTTGCATACACAGAGCACTCTTACTATATGAACGGGACATTAAGGCCAGGCTATGTCTGGTCTCTCTGTGCTTCTGAGAAGAACCTTACTTTCTTACTTCTAGCTGGGTGTTAGTCTGATAAGTGGATTTAAATTTAGAGGAGTGATGGAATCAGGGCAATGACTCCACCTGCTGGATGGCAAGAAGAATTTGTCCTGAGCCTTCTCCCTTCATGTGACTCAGTCTGACTCTCTTCCCATTCACATGCTGTTGCCAGTTCTACATGAAAAAATTCAGCACAACTCCCACTATGCCTCCCTTAGCTCTCTGCTTTGGCTCCATTCCTGTTGCTTGAGAACTTGCTCCACTGTCATTACTGTTGTCAGGGGAGGTCCACCCACCTCCTGCTCTAAGATATCCTGTGATCCAATTCCTCTCTGAACATAGTCAGCAGACACTGGAATTAAGAACTTCAATTGCGTGCCTGCCTCACAGAGAAGCTACTAAACACTGGGGATAAAAGAAGGCCTTCTGGGTTAGGTTTCCCATCCCTACATGACCTTGAGTGTGCATGGGATTTTCAGTCTCTTTCTAGATTCAGCATCTCCTCTTGTTTTCTGGAGGTTATACCTAACTTTGAAATATTTGTCTCATTAGAGTTTTCTCCTTTTAGAACAATTATGTGTTATGAACATCATGTACATGATATCAGCATGCTGGTATTAGAAGTGGTGGTACTCACATGAGTCTCTGAAATTTGTTAATGAAATTTACAAAATTGGTAATAATTGAATGTCTACCATTAATAAGCTTCAGAAAGCTGTTGTTGTCAAATTTTAAAGGAGAAGAATACAAAATAAGTCTCATAATTTATAGCATTTTTTCTGATAATCTCCTAGAAGAAAGAATGTGGGAAATCTATTCATGCAATAAGACCCAAAGGATCCAGCTAAGGTCCTGGATCAGATGGAAATGTCCTACATGAGCCAGTTGAAGACCTAGAGTTCATGACAATGCCTGATGTAAGTCTGCTTCAAAGAACTGCAATGGGAAGGCCCAAAGGTCAATGGTGGAAGCTAGATAGTCTGTACCAGTGGGGTGAACGATCTGTGCCAGCTGGCTGAGATATCTGCACTGGAGCCAAGAAGCTGCACTCAAACTGTAGACCAGAGCTCCCCGCAAAATTAATACAGCCACCGTCAGCAACAAGTGAGGTCCCAAGTTCCTCCTCTGATGCAAATAGCACAGGTCATATCAGGAACCCTGTATGACAACTTCTCCAGGAGACTAAATAGCACACATCTTCCCCTCTAGAGCCAGGAATCAATGTGCAAAGTAAGGACCAGAGCTCCTCAAAGTGAACTCATCCATTCTTAGTGACAGCAAGGTCCCGAGATCCTCTGATGATGACAACAGCCAAGTTCATATCATAAGCTTCTCTAGGTGAATTCACAGCAACAGGAAAAACAACAGCACCTAGGAAAATCAACATGGCCACACAACAACAACACTTCCTCATCTCCAGTTGTTTTATTCTGTTGACAACAATCCTCAGGGAGGCCATCCACACTCAGCACCACTCTGATTCAGTTCAGCTGGTGTTCAGTTTACCACCAGTCCTCAATCCACCACCAAAGCTACCTTGGTTACCATTGTGGTTGCTGACCACAGCATCCATGATAGTTAAATGATATGATATTTAAATGAAGAATGGGTTATTTAGCTCACACTTTGTACAGGATTCAGTCCTTAGTCAGTTGGTTCTGAAGCAGGATGGCATAGAAGAGAGGCACCACGGAGGTGAAAATCCCATTTCATGGCACACAGAAGAGACAACTGGTAGAAGACAGCATGCAGGGGTAGCAGCAGCAGCCAGTGTGCCTCTCCTTTTTATCTCATCCAGGCCAAAAGGCTTTTGGGTGCTGCCAAACATACCCAGAGTTTGCCTTCCCTCATCCACACAATGAACCCAAGGGTTACATACTTATAACTGTGTCACACCAATCCACCTTCCCATTTCACCATGTATGGGACCATGAGGATTTGGGGAAGCATCTAGATACAAGCTATAACCAAAGCCCTTTCCCTGAGTGTCTGGAGAAGGCACTGGTGATGATCTCAGGGATCCGTCCTCCTGTCTCCCTGTCAGTTCCCTGAAGATCTGTTAGGTCCTCACTTTGAGATCAAGGAGGGCCCTGGTGGAACCTGTGAGTTTTGTGACCCAATGACCTCTCATGCTCACCTTGGTCCTTTGCTGTCCTCCAGCCCCCCATCATCACCATGTCACTGTTCCCTCCACTGTGTACCCCCAGTGACTATTGTACCAAGGCAGTAGTTGTCACCAGTGATGCTGGATTATCCATTCCACCATTTTTTCAAGGTAATTGATCTCTGAAATATAATTCTTGTGGGTCCAATGACTTTTTCTAGATTTTCAAAATTGAAAATATGTTTTTCACTTCTTATCAGCTTGGAGCAGGAAACTTATGTGACTTCAGAGGTCAAATTTAACCTGTTTCTAGAAAGAATCAAGGGTCTGATGCAACGAAGGTAAAAAATACATCTCAGTATTCATCCCTAACACTGAAAAAAGACTGACAAAGACACAGGAGGATGCACAAAAGAAATTATCAGTGATTTGAAGGATCTGCAGGAAACAGAAATTTGAAAGTGGCACAGTGAAGAGCTGGCTCCATCGCGGGTGTCAGTGTGTCTGTGAGGTGGGCCCACCCTGGCTGGACAGTGCAAGTACACTTGGGACATCACACTGGTGACAGAAACTCTCATTCCCTCAACACAGTACAGGTCAGTGGTTACTGTGGTCTCAGGAGAGGAGCGGAGAAGGATGAAGAGGTGAGGATTTCTCAGCTTTACATGATGATCTGGATGGTGAGGCCCGTGGTGACTTCAGAGAGGCAGGGATTTCAGTGTGAGGACATCAGTAGCTCTACTTTGAGAAACCATGAATGTGAAGAGGTCAGGATTGTGGGTCATTTCCTTCGGGTCAGTTTATTCCTGAGTCACAGGAATAAATTGCACAGGAATAAACTGATAATTTCAGGAGGACATTATTTAGTTTTCAGAAGTCATTTCCTATTTCATGCAATATCATACACATATGAGTGATTGATAATTACACAAGTAATGAAACACAATAAAAATTGTGAGCTCTGGCAAAAATAAATCAATTTTGTGAAAATGTGGGCATTCAAAATTGAAACACACCTTTCTTAAATTAAATGGATATGTGTATGGAAATGTGTGTGTGT
>PVJX010002687.1:0-11381 GCA_004027295.1 Dolichotis patagonum
ATGAACAAAGGGAATAAACAACCATCATCTATTAGAACTGATTTGGGACTTCATACTAACTGGAGCTGCCTCCTCATAATTTTACAAGAAGTAGGTACCTGCTTTCATTTTTACAGCTGCTAAATTGATGGACCCTTATTTTAAAAATGTCATGCCTTTAGAGATTTGACTAAAAGGAAAAAGCAGCAGCAGTCATGGATGACTCTCTTATTTCTTATTACTAACCGTACTCCAAGGCAACAGACAGAATAAGCCCCAATGAATACTGCTGTGAATGCAATGAATTCTAATTCCCTGCCTTATTTCTAATTTGCCATGTAACCATAGATATCTCACTTCATCAGGGACTCTGTGTGTGTGTGTGTGTGTGTGTGTGTGTGTGTGGTACATGTGACAGAGAGTGGGGGGGGGGTACTGATTGAACCCAGGGTTTTCCCACTGAGCTACATCCCTGCCCTTTAGAGACAGGGTCTCCATAAATCACTAAGTTGCCCAGGCTGGGTTTGAACCTGTGAAACTCCTGCTTAAGTCTCCCACAATGCTGGGATTATAGGCATGTATCATCAGGCTGTGCTAACCTCATCTCTCTTAATATTAACTTTCCTACATAAATAGTGGAGAAAAATACCTTATGAAACGATGGAAGGAGGAAAGAGTACATATTAGCTATTCTTAAAATATACATAGGTATGCATGAGAATCATCTGGAAAATTCTGATTTTCAAAGTACACATTTTTTAGCTCCACCTACTGAATCAGAATCTCTATACATTGGTGCACGGGGAGTTGGAAATCTAGTTTTGTTTTGTTTACAAGGTCTCACTATGTAGTTCAGGCTAGCCTCAAACTCACTGTAACTCTCCTGCCTCAGCCTCCCAAGTATTGGGACTCTGTAGTGCGACACCACGCCCAGCTGGAAATCTATTCTTTTTTTTTTTAAGAAGATAAAACCAAATAAAATAGAACAGAATAAAATCAATCAAAACAAACCAATATGAAATCAACAAGTTACCATAATGCCTCTTGTTGTCTTCAAAATAACTGCAGATACCTTCAGACATAGTAAAAATCAAACAGAACAGAATAGAATAGAACCAATAAAAACAAAACAATGAATGCAAAAAAGGACTTCAAAACAAGACAATAAATCCAAAATGGCTACCACAATATATCTTGCTATCTTTGAAATAGCTGCTCATGCCATTGGATATAACAAAACAAAACAGAACAAAACTGAACCCAAGAAAACAATGAAAATGATACAGGACTTCAAAACAAGACAACAGGGAATTAACAATGGCTACCACCTTCAGAAGGGGATCCCCCCCATAGATGCCACTTGCATACTACTATCCTCTTAACAGCTATCATCACAACCTGTTTCTCTGTATCAGTCTGTCGATTACCGGGAGTTGGGGATTGGAGGTTCGGGGTGGTGTGGAGGGTGCGTGCCAGAAGGGGATGGGGTCTGGCTGTCCCCCCACCAGCAGCAGCAGCACATGGCACTGATTCTCACAGAGGGCTCACTTCTTGGTGAGTCTTTGCTCTCTCCCCCGCAGTCTGAGACTGGCAGAATGGCGCTGACTCACGGGAAAGGCTTGGGTCTGACTGTTACCCCCGCCCCACTGTGGCAGCCTGCACATGGCCTAGAAATATTTTCTTAACAAGTTCATCAAATAATTCTTATGTAGCTGAGTGCTGGTTTAGCATTTGGAATTTCCTCATCCAAAACACTACCAAATGAAACGAATGGAAGATGATCATCCCCTACCCTAAAGTGCAAATGATTGAACCCAGGCCTTTACACTCTAGCTCACTACAGAACTACATCCACACCAAGAAGTAAAATTAGAAAACTGCCTCTGGCTAATCAGAAAAAAACACTTCAGTAAAGTAATTTAAAGGGTAAATTTAGTTCTATGATTAAATCTGTTTTTCTTAGCAGTCAGAGAAAGCTAAATTTTCATTTCTGATTTTAATAGGTGCTTCAAAGCAATTATTTTCTTGTATTAGCCCTTGAGACACATAGTTATTCATGAAGGCTAGACAACATCCACTTGTGCTTTGAGAGGACCGGAAGATTTTTCACATGGATTACAGCACAACCTGTGACTACACTAAAAACCATATAATTGCACACTTTAAATGAATGCAGTATTGGCACGTCAATTATCTCAATTTCAAAAATATCTATTACCTACCAATTCACTGAGCTATCTACCAGGCATTTTAGGAAAGCAATACAGAATAATTTGAAGATAAATGCATTTAACCTCATTAAGGCACACAATCCTATCTGAAGAGTCACAACCTTCCTTCTAATTCCAAAAAGCTTTATGAAGACCACCCAACTTATGCTTCCCCTTCCCCAACAAAAAAGTATGAGTAGTAATCATGAGAACCTCTAGAATTAGCAAGTTCATTATAGTGGTTTTAACCAGGGATGATTTTACTCCTTAATGGACAATTTTGACTGTGAGAGGTAGATGGGTGCTATCAACGTTTACTAGCTAGAAGCAAGCTATGTCACTATTAAATGTCCTACAATATATACTATAGCACTCACAACAGACAATCATCCAGCCCAAAACATCAAATGGTGATAAGGGTAAAAACCCTGACCTAGAGAAGTGATTCTCCAAATGTGGTCCCCAGGTCAAATCACCTGAAAATGCAACAGAAATGCAAAGTTTCAGGCTACACTCCAAACTGAAGAAATCAGAAACCCTGGCTCCGGGCCCAGCAATCCATGTTTTAAGCAAAGGTAATGCTATCAATGTGAATGAATGTGTGAGACTCAATGCCAGGGTTAGCAATCTTAGTACCAAACATGAACACAATTCTCACAAAGAAGTGCAGTCTGAAAAAAATCAGCAACTGAACCCAGGTTGGTCAAGCTTAGAAGCTGTACTCTGAACCATTATGCTTTCCTGACACGTTTTTGAATTACTAAAACCTTTATACATGAGAGATTTCTTTGTTCATCTACTAGAAAAATCAGCTCTATTGGCAGGATGGAATTAGGTAAAAGAGAGAGAATCGCATGGGATACCACCATAATTATATCCCTTGCACATTCTATATACTAGCATGCATTTTATAGGCTCCCAAATAAATAGTATGAAAATAATTAGGGTATGTTAAGATTGTTGGTTTTTCTCACAAGTGCACTAATCCTGTATCATAATGCTTTTTTCATTTAGCTTCTTCTCATGAACCGGTGGTATACTATATTTGGTTTTTCAGTTTTTAAAATCTCGTTAAAGTTTGGCCAGGGGAAGCTGGGCATGGTGGCACACACCTGTAATCCCAGCACTCAAGAGGCTGAGGCAGGAGGTCACTAAAAATCCAAGACCACCCTGGGCTACAAAGTGAGTTCAAGGCCAGTTTGAACTGCATAGTGAGATCCTGTCTCAAAAGCCAAAAAACAAACAACAACAACAAAAATAGCCTGGCCAGGAATTTATCTCAGCAGTAGGACTTAGCACATAATACAAGGCCTTAGGTTCAATCCCCCACATTGCAAAATAAAGAAAATAAACCATGTGAAAGTGCAATCTTTTCATTGAGATTCAGTTATAATTCAAGAAATTAGAGTTCAACATTTAATAGGCAAGACAGACTTTTCTTAACAAGCAAAAATAAATTCTGATTCAGAGGGTGGGAGCAGAAGTATAGTGGAAATGTTTAAGTACACCAGGCTGAACCAGCTTAACTGTATGCACTGATATAGAATTCAAGCTTGAGATGTATTCCATTTGTAGGATTACTTTGTCTATTTATAGTACTCCTCTTTCAACAAAAATCTGAAATAACATTTCAGGCTCTGGCAATTTATTGAACATTATTTGGGGTAAACTGATACAGTTCCAGAGGACTAAATTCCACATAGGTGACTAAGAGTCATCCCTTTTATGCATCTAAGCTTTCATTATTTTAGCCATTTCCAGTGGAAGAATGTCTAAAATGTACTACACACATTTCTCCTTCCCCAAACTGAATGTTGTAATTAAAGAGAAATAAACTTTTATTTTCTGTATTGTTAAATATGACACGCTGTATAACTGAATGTGGAAGCTCCAGAGACAGTCAGCTGGCAGCCCAAAGACTGAGTCACCCTGATTAAACTTCACCACATGGGTCTTCTCTGTCATTGACAGCTGTCTGTATTTTGCTGAGTGCTACAGTTACCTTCTAGCTTACCATGTGCTAAAAAAAACAAAACAAACAAAAAAACACCCCAGAAAACAAAACAAAAAAAATCCCTCCACAACCAAACTGAATGACTTTACTTAAAATAGAGCAAATTATTCTAAATGAGTCTTTACTTTGGAGGTATATTGCATACATTTTCCCTTTGGAATTGTGTTCAGCATTTATCTGGTCTCTAGACAAAGAGTACTACCAGACTAAAACACAAATGTTCAACTATCTCAAATACTAGTAATATAAATATTTCTTCTTTTAATGACAGCCAAGAGAAAAAAAAACCAGCACTTAATTTAATTTTCAAACATTTCAATGAACAATGATTAAAATGTTTCCAAATCCGTGAATTGTTTATCATTATATGGAACCAGCCCTCCAGCTTTGTCTTCAATAATCTCTAATCTCCAGAAATTCTCTTTGATAAAGGCTTCCAGTCGTTATTTCACAAAGCCTATTTTATAAGACCATACCGTCTGTCTTTTGCAGCTAATAAAGTGGACTGTTTCTGGATTTTGCAACTAGTTCTAAATAAATTCTATGAAGTCGTATGGTTTTCTGTTTTAAACCCTTCAAATTTTCCTCTATGACTTTTCCTCTATTATTCTTTAGCATTTTCAGTCAAATAACTGCATCATTACCATTTTCCAACTTCTCTTCAAACACATCTCTACTGTGACTTTTCTTTCTAGACTTTAAACAATGTAACAACACTTCAGGAGTTATCTTTGCCTTCTTTTTCCTTTTTTCTAGCATTGAGCAAGGTACTACCGTACAGATCCAATAATGCAATACTGAAAGATCCTCAGCTTTCTGCCTATAGCCTCTCCCAGATCTGTTCCTTCCACAAAATCCAAAGAAGTACCCCCTGCCTTGTCAAACCTTGTATCATCTCTTCTGAAACAGCTTCTATCTCCTTCTCTTAAGTTAGAACCTATAATCAAGTTGTTTGCCAGCAATGGATAAATGTGAACCTGAAATCCCAAGAACGATCTAATATAACATATAAAGCTCTACCATTTCATATATTCTAAATTTCAGGAGACATAATTTTATTTGTGACCTATCCCTGTAATAAAAACCTCCAGACTTTTTCAAAAATTACATTTGTTACAACCAACCAAAGGTGATGCTTCTCAAAACTTTCTAGCAAAGTGCTTCTGCAGGGGGGAGAGTGAACTTAACTTGGAACCCCGGAGATGTAACCCAAGGCACTGCTAAACAGAATTTCTTTCACATTCATGTTTTACCTTTAAAACATGAAAGGCCAAGGGTGTAGATCAGAGGTAGAGAAAATGATTTAACTTATATGAGACTCTGTGTTCAATCTCTAGCACCCAAAAGATTCTTCCAGAAGGGGCATTTATTTAGCATTTTAAGCAACAAGTAAAACACATAGTCCCCAAAGGAGCACTTGGTTTAAACCCATGGCTCCATCTACTCTGCATCCCCAGCCCAAAAGTTTGTATAACATACAAATGTAAGTTTACTGTCCAATTCTTAAAATGCTAGTGTTGACATTAGAATTCAAAGCAGATTTTAAAATGTTAGACCTGTCAGGCTTGGCGGCACATGACTGTAATCTCAGCACTCGGAAGGCACAGGAAGGAGAGGAGAATGATTGTGAACCCAAGGTTAGCCTGGACATAGTGTACACAGTGAGACCCTGTCTCCAAAATACATTAAAAAATGTTTAAAGATGTTAGAACCTGAAAATTGTGTAATCATGTCAAATCAGAATTCCAAAAACATTTCTCCAGAATATTCTGGAGTTCCATTACTGATTTTCCAAATATGTCTTAAAAGTTTCATCTTTGACACCTTTCATAAGTTCTTTCACATTGCTTACTTTCTAATAACCAGAATGCATCTTGCACTTTAAAATACTCTGCCCCTTGCCGTCTGTTCATATTTTTCCTACTCCCCCCGCCCCACCTTTTTACGTACTTCTCTTTTCTTCCAGAAAAGCGCATCCCACAAGGGGCTACGCTTCATCCTTCGCGGACGTTACAACAAAGGCAATGAGCGTAATAACCAGGGGTTCCGACTGCCTCTACCCGCCGCGTCGGGGTGCAGGAGAAACAACGCTGTCCCTGGAAGCTCAAGAAAAGCGCCGGCGGCGAACAACGATTACAGTGTCGCCTGCACCCCATCATTAGCCTTGGCCGGGCCGGTTTCCATTGAGGAACTGCCAACCCCTCAAGCCCAGCAAGTTTCGCTCAGACCCTGGGCGGCGCCTGCATCCAGCCCTGCGCGGCTCGCAGTCCCGGCCCGGTCCGACCACGGGTATAGACGGGGGCCGCACTAGCGTCCACCGATAAGCCCGGCCCAGGATCCCGGAAGAGCCCGGATGTGAGGGCCCAGTCGCCAGAGGCACCCGCCCGCAGGGCCAGCTGGGGTACCCCGAAGCGCGGCCCCAGGGAGGGGCCGGTCTCGCCCTCCAGCTACCACGTACCCAAGTGAGAAGGCTCTCGCACAGCTCCACCCGCTCCACCGACTCCACGTTGAACATCTTCCTGCGCTGGGGTCTGAGCGCCGCCCCGCCAGCCGGAAACGCCGCGCTCGGCCTGGGGTAGTTGGCAGGGACCGGCGCCGGGCTGGCCCGGGGCCCACCTGCTCCTCAGCCCACCGCCGCCTTGCCCTGCTCCGGCCGCGACTCCCGCACCCTCACCGCGCCCTCTCCTTTCTTCGCTCGGGCCGAGCGCCCGGCCACGCCCGCTGCCCGCGTCCCGCCCCGACAGCCCACACCGGCTCTGGAAGCGCAACCCCTCCGACAGCGCGGCCGGCGAGCGAGCGTCTACGCACCAGCGCGCCCAGGCCCGCCCGCTGGATGTCTGATGCGCACGCGCACGCGCACGCACGGGGTCCGCCTCTTCGCCGGCTCGCACCGCACGGAAGCGCCGAATGCGCGTGCGCTTGCGCTGGCACTCCAACTTGAAATCGAGGAGGCGGTGGCCCGGGAGGGCTGGCGGGGCAGATCCCGGAGACCGTCGCCGTTCTCGGTCATCCGGCGTTGGGACGTGTCCTCTGCGGTGTAGAGGTACGCGCCTCCGTCTGGCCACGAGCTCAGACGACCGGGAGGTGCGGAGGGGGCCCAGCGTGGGCGGGGCGCCGGGGTCCCTGGGAACGCTCCCGGGCTCTAGGGGCGAGGTGGCGCGCGGCTGGGTTCCGGGCTGCGCTTGTGGAGTCGCCCGTGACGGCTGAAGGGCCGAGGAGGTGGCGTCTGGGTGGCTCCAGGAGGGCTAGCGGCGGCGCGCCAGCGCAGCTATCCTTAGGACTCTTGGAGTCTAGCCTCTCTGGAAACTACTTGGCGTTTTTGTGGTGGCGAACTAGTGGCACACGTGCTGCAGCGGGCGGTTTGTGCTCATTAAAAGCTCTGAAAGGTTCGCCTACTCAGGAGACGCCAGTTCTGCATCCCATAAGGACATCAGTCAGTCTTAGGGCCTGTTTCTCCTAGTGTTTAGAGGTGGTTTCCCTTAAAGGTGAAGTCATTGTGTAAGTGTCGCCTTGAAAGAAACAGCAATCTGGGGGCTGGGGATTTAGCTTAGCGGTATAAGCGTCTGCCTTGCAAGTACGTGGTCGTTAGTTCGATCCCTGGTACCAATATAAAAAATAAAATAAAATAAGAAACAGAAATCTCTGCAGGTTTACTGATACATTTTGAAGAGGTACAGCATGTGCAAAACAAAGTGTAATTCACATACATACTTAAGGAACAACATAAAACAATGAGATAAAAACGAAAAGCCATACTGGCTTCCCAGGAAATCCCCCACCCGATGTTCTTTGCTGATTAAATTTCCTCGATACTCTGAGTTTTGTGATAATCACTTTTTACATACTGTACAATGTGCTACATAATGGGGAGAGGGTGTCTGGTTTTGAATTGGAAATATTGTGTTTTATAGCCTCCAGTTACCATGAAATTTGGGTACGTGTATAGATAATTTTCATTAGGGTCTGATACTGTATTGTGTGAATATAGCAGTGTGCGCATTTTACTGTTGATGTGTGTTTGTTACAGTTTAGGGTCATTCAGAACAACGCTGAGTGACAGGTACAGCAAACATTCTTGTACCTGGACTCCAATGTAAAGGTACTTAGTTTCCAAGATACACACTTTGGAGTCCTAGAATTGTGGATTCATAGAGTGCATAGTTACCAGATAATACCAAATCTTTATTTGGAGTACTGCAGTTAAACTTTTTAGGAAACACGTTCACTTTGTTTTGCAGTTTCTGGAGCCCTGTCGTACCTTACCCTCTTCCCATTAAGAGTAGATTTTCTCATTGAGGAGTGAGAATACTCAGCATTAAGTATTGTAAATTTATGTATGTATGTATGTATGTATGTATTTATGGTACTGGGAGTTGAATCCAGGGTCTGCATCCCCAACCCTTTATTGCTGTTTCTGTTGTTATGGTTATTATTTTAAGACAGGCTTGCTGAGTTTCCCAGGCTGGTTTCAAACTTTCTGTCCTCCTACCTCAGCCTCACACAGACCTGAAAACTACATTTCAGCCGAGCCTCATAGAGTACCAGTCAAGAACTCATGCCTGTTTGTAAATGTAAAAAAAATGTTACCTGCAGTCTTCTCTTAATGATCTTTCTGCAAACATGCTTCTTTACCCTAAGGACTGAAACACCTTTAGAACCTAAATATGAATCTCTTCTTCCTTTGGTTTCTCTGTCGGGTGTCTCTGGATCTTTGGAACCAGAGTTCCTAAATTCCATCCTAGGTGATGTCTGTAGAATCCCTGTCACTTCAAGTGACTGTACCCTTATTAGACAAGTTAGGCATTTGCCTGTGTTACACTAACTTCAGCCTGACTGACCTATAGCTTTTCTTTGGATGTAGATCTAGATGGAGAGACTTGCTCAGGTTTTCAAGGCTCTGACAACAGTTGGCATAAAGCTTCCTTTCCAAGCCTGGTTGCAGATCTCACGAGTGCTTTTGTCGTGATGTTGCAGTGTTCTTGTGGAGTGATTTGTGGCTCCAGTTAGCCTCTTTGAAGGAAATTCTCTTCAGTTTCTTGAAGCCCAGTAATGTAGCACATTCCTGTAATCATAGCACATTAGGAGACAGTAGACAGGAGGATCGCAAATTTGATCCTGGTTTGGGCTATTTAGTGACTTAGCAAGCCCATGTCCCGGCAAAAAAGATTGTGGAGCTAGAACTCAGTCCTAAGATCCTGGGTTCACTCCACAGTATTGCAAAAAAGGGAAAAGAAAGAAAGAAAGAAAGAAAGACAAAAGTCTTTTTACACAGGCTTTTACAAAAATTTGATTGCCACAGAGCTTCTGTAGATAATACCTTTTATTCCAGAACCTTTGTGTTTTTGTTGTTGCTGTACTAAAAACTGAACCCAGGGCCTTTAAACTGATTTACGTCCCCAGGCTATTTTTTAAATATTCTTTTTGAGCAAAGGGTTATATTTTTCTACATTTTTTTATTTGTGCATATTGGTTAGGCAGGTTAATGGGTTTCATTTTGGCAGATTTATACATGCATATATAGTCATTGCCCCCATCACTGTCCTTACGCCACTCTCCCCATCTGGGATCATATTTTGGTGGGGGAGTCAGTGTGTGTAATGTATTTTGATTTTATTTATTGTCCCTATTACCAGTCCTCACACCACCCACCTCCCTATATTCCCTTCCTCTTAACTAGTAATAGTCTCTTCTAGTAATAATATCCTACATATTAGGGAGAACATGTGGTAATTTGTCTTTGTAAATGTAACATGGTGAACTCTAGATACATCCATTTTTCTGCAACTAACAGAATTTAATTTTTTTCATGTCTGAGTAATACTCCATAGTGTGTGTGTGGGTGGGTGTGTGTATAGTATTTTCTTTATCCATTTATCTGTTGATGGGCCCCTGAGCTGGATCCATATCTTAGCCATTGTGTATTGTGCCACAGTAAACATGGATATATAGGTATCTCTATGGCAGTGATGGTGAACTTTTGAGAGATTGAGCACCCAAACTACAACCCAGAACTCACCTATTGCAAAGTGCCAACACTTCAGTGAAACCTGAATGCTTTGCTACTAGGGTGACACTGGGGCCTTTTGGCTCGTATGGTGCCAGAGAGGGCTCTGCATGCCTACTATGGCACATGTACCAAAGGTTTGCCACTGCTGTTCTGTGGTACTCTGAGTTTGAGTGTATACCTAGGAGTAGAATAGCTGGATCAAATGGTTAGCTCTGTGCTTAGTTCTTTGGGGAATCTTCATCATGTTTTCCATAGTGGCTGTACTAATTTGTATTCCTACCAGTAGTGTAGAAGGGTTCCTTTTTCCACTACATTCTTGGCAGCATTTACTGTTGTTTGTAGTCTTTTTGTTTTGTTTTGTTTTGTTCTGTTCTGTTTTGTTTTTGCCTTTTTGAGACAGGGTCTTGCTATACAGTTCAGGCTGGTCTTGGCTCACTTTGTAGCCCAGACTGGTCTCAAACATACACATGATTCTCCTGCCTCAGCCTCCCAAGTGCTGGGATTACAGGAGTGCGCCACCACACCTGGCTTGTTCTTTGTATTCTTAATGATAGTCATTCTGACTAGGGTGAGATGGATGCTTAATATGAGTTTGGTTAGCATTTTCCTAATGATGGTAAACATTTTTTGATATACTTATTGGCCCTTCGTACTTCGTCTTTTTTGTGTCTGTTCAGTTTTTTATTCATTTATTATAGGGTTATTTGCTTTTTTGGGTTTTCTTTTGTTTTGTTTTGTTTTGTTTTTAGTTCTTTACATGTTCTAGCTATTAATCCTTTGTGGAAGAGTAGCTGGGAAAGATTCTACAAGCTGTCTCTTCACTGTGTTGGTAGTTTCCTTTGCTGTGCAAAAATATTATAATTTGATGTAGTCTCATTTATTGAGCCTTACTGTTACATTATTGAATTCCTAGTCAAGAAATCGTCACTTAAGCCTATGGATTTAGCTGTTTCCCCTGTTTTCTTTCAGCAGTTTCAAAGTTGCACGTCTTGCAACTGGTCTTTGATGCATTTTAAATTGATTTTTTTGTACAGAGTGAGAGATAGGGATCTAGTCTCAATCTTCTCTAAGGAGATACCCAGTTTTCCCAGCACCAATCGACTGTCTTTTCTCCAGGGTATATTTTTGTCCAGAATCAGAAGGCTATAGTTGTGTTGGTTTCTTTCTTTGT